>JAUTBZ010128140.1:0-14639 GCA_032361785.1 Lepetodrilus galriftensis | reverse complement strand
GATAGCATCGATGTAGTGGCCTGGGTGATCATGACTTGTAGCATACATTGATCCTTCTGTACAACATTTCTGGCGTGCAGAATTTTATTAATACTACATGTATTTGATACGCAACCTCAATGTGGAACTAGAAGTGCATCTGTTATCAACTAAATCACATTAAAACTGCAAATATGTCAAATCAATATTAATCACTGTCTGCTGTTACAATTGATCCAAAAGAAGGTATTTATGTTCTGCAAGTAATATGTATATTGTTATATCACTCGGCTAGAATCAGATTTATTTTGTGCCGCTCTTAGAGCAGTTTTACATATGATGATGTCACTTACCCATAGGTAAATATTTAATGCGAATGTAAAAGCAATTATAACGTACAAGCTACAGGTTGATGCCACGCATCATTCCATAGGTAAATTTTCTGTAAATCTAAAGGTTGATACCGCTCACCCAAAGTTGGGTATACTTCCCATAATTATAAAAAAGAAATTCTCCAGTTTCTCGGACGATATCCTTTGCAGGGAGAAGGAGGAGGCTGCAGAGCGGCGGCTGATGCAGATGAGAGCCCTGGGCCTGCACAAGCCCAACTGGGACAGCAAGAGTCGAACATTTCGCCTGGCACTGGCCGGCCTCATATTCATGATGGCCGTCGGGATGGTCATCATGACAATTCTCCCGGGAGCCGCGTCCGGCTTGGAGGCTCACGTCGACGTCCATTACTTCTCATCTCCACCTGTGTAGGATTTGCTGTGATTTTAGTTTATTATTTATTTTTTATACGTGATCTTATTTCCGCAATACTGTTGGTGGTTTATCAGGTCACAACGAACATTTGGATAACCTTGGGTGAATCTCAGAAAGTCAGGAATTCCGTCAGTTTGAAGATATATATGTTTTTCCGATACCGTGGCTTCCAACGGAGGAACACTGGCAGCCTTTCGTTATGAAATCTAGGAAATATTGATGTGAAACTTGGTATTTTTTTCCTCCGCAACTTCTTAGGAGTGATCATATCAAAATATTTTCTGCCCAAATAAAAAAGATCTGCAAGTAGGTATGATCTGACAATCAACGTTACGTACAATCAAATGAATTGTATATTTTGTTATGAGATTCACAACACCTGTCGGCCATAATAATATGGATGGGTGTGTGTGCCTGAGTGTGTGTGTGTGTGTGTGTGTATGTATGTGTTTATCAGTGTATATAAATATTGTAATAATAGGACATTACAAATATGTAAATAGCAACATGATGTTTCATGTGAAGTCAATTTTTCACTAATTTATTATGTTAAGACATTGTGTCGGCACAGCCTTATTCAGTTTAAATGATCTTACATTGCTGTGGACGGCAACCTATGAGATTTGGAGAAGGTGGAATGGCAACAGAGGGAGAGACATATCTGTGATCAAAATCAGTCTTACCACCCTCATTGATTTACACATCTTGCTGGCAAAAAATAAAAATAAAAATGGCAATAAAGCTCAAAGTTTTTACCTTGTGACTGACTTAGGTAAACACTACAGCAACTGATATTTATTGTGATAATGGATATATGTGTACAAAGTTCCTGATTCACTGTAATATTTATTTAAATTGTATAATTATTCTATATTGTTGCCCAATGCCTGCATAGCAAGTCAGGGCAAGTAGCAAAGGCACCAAAGGTGCAAAGTGTTAAAAAGTAGGTTGCCCGCAGTGCAATTTAACTTGCTCCTGTACGTCGGGCATATGTTAATCCAGAGCCCTGAAACTACTCTATACGGCAGCCCCTGTTGCCTACAGCAGGATAAAGGTTAACCCTCTCCATGTTGGAGGCAACCGGAGATACTCTAAAGAGCAGTGTCGGTTAAACAAAACATGTACCCAGGGTTCCACAGGTTTCAATTTTTGAGAGTACCGAGGACGCATGTTGAAGTACCTATCAACAATTTTTAATAATAAAGTGCGTCCAAACTTGCAATTTTTGCATATGGGAAGCAGGATTGCGCGTTCGGAGGAACCCTGCATGTACCATTGTGAAGTCGTTGCAAACTGTTTAGTCATTGGCCATGTGAAAGATATTGGCAGATATATTCTTGACATCTGCAGTATGAAACATGTACGTTGTGCAATGTGATGAATTTCTGTGATAATAATATATACTATTTATTTCACTTTCAGGATTTTTTCTTTGATATTGAGTTCCGTTTACAATGTTATGACAATGTTCGATCTATCTGAAAGTAACTATACTATGTTAATATTAAGTTATCGTAGATTTCATAAGTGAGATTGTTAATATTTTCAATGGAGATGTTTCAAGCGGTTATTTCTAGGTTTAGATTTCTGTTAATGTATGTCCATTTAAAATTGTAGGTGCTATTAACAGCAGCCAATACCTAAGTGCTTTTTTATATCAAACTGTCATTAAGGATTATGCATTTCACATCGTGCAATTTATTGAGATGTACATGATTTTACAATCTGCAAGTTTTTTAACACCCAGACACCGCAGTTTTATGTTGTATAATCCTGTATACCCTGATAAATCACACATGTACGGAATTTATGTATTACTCTGAGCTTAATGTATACATATGTGACGTAAAACTGGTTGGAATCTCTGTAACTGTGTAGATAAACCACAGTTTAACTAATCATTATCACTATTTTTTTATATTATTATTATTATTATTATTATTATAAGAATTATTTCCCTTACAACTGTGACATGAGCATTGTTCTCAGTACATCCTGTACAATATTGCAACTGACCAATTACCTAGATATTATATTGAATAATGTAATGATAAGATCTATAAAAAGATTTCTTTATTCGTCTAAAGACTGGCATTTCACAAAATATTCATGAATACTACATATGAATTTTTTCCCCCATAGTAGACATGAGAGTAATACATACAGTATTTTGAGTTAATTTGACATTGTAAGTTTCATCACTGTTCACCTTGTACTGGTGCTTTAGTATATTATATGGTAGCAATACAAAACTGTTGTTAACATCTATCATCCCAACAAATCTAATGCAACAAAATTAGAGTTGTCATTGTTTTTCCTGAAATATCATTCATGTTGAATGACCATGCTTATATAGCTATACTGTTGAAACAATAAATCTATTTTGGTCTAAGGTGTTACTGTCATATTTCTATTTTGTCCAAGAAGTGAATATTTTGAGGAATATTCTGCTATTTTTCATAGGACATAATAATTAGTTTTGCAAAAGTAATTATTTGGGGCTGTTTTGGCAAATGAATTTGAAATTTCACTGCTTGGCTGCAACTAAATGTCCTGGAACTACATGATTGCTAAAACTCTGACAAGATACATGCTGTTTTTCAATTTCAGGATCCCACCTTTCTATATTTGCAGATTTCTAATTGATGGTAGGCATTTTGAAGCAAAAATCCAGTCCTAAAATCATTCTCATAAATTAAAGAGCCCCATCCACTTTTGCAATGGTCGCAAATGAGTAATGGTCGCAAATGGGTGAAAGATTCCTGCAGCAAGCAATGTTAAACTCCATAAATCACTTGCTGGCCACTTTTGTTACAATTTTTATTAATTAACAAATTGTGCCTGTAGAATTAATTACATCAGTTCACATTGCAATATGATTATAAACAACATTTCCGATAACAATACATGAATAGATTTTCAACGACTTTTGTCATCTGCAATACAGAAATGCTTCCTCCTTGAAATTTCTGCAAGGTATTTGTCATCTTTAACTGATTGCAAGATTCTACATTACTAATCTAACAAACATGGACATTCGCCTGCATGTTAATTAGCTGATGGACCCTGTACAGTTATAAAACGTGGGTATTGTCAAACAATGAAGTTGTCATGAGCTGCTGAAACCAAGCAAGAAGGGCAAGAGTGGTTTACGACTTCCACATGGTATGCCGATCATCTTATGAACCATAAAAACTGACACTTTGATAGGTTGAAAAGGTCACCTTCTTCAGTTTCATTGCAATTGTAATCCAATATTTGAAATGAATTTGCTCTGCAACAGTAATGCCGAGTTGTCATAGTTCACACTTAAAATTATGGAGATTTTTCGAATTGTGTTATGCCTTGTGTAATTGCAATGAAAGGCATTTCCTGGTTTCTATATAAAGTTGCTTCCTGTTGAGTATTGTGCACTAAATCACTGTATCAAAGGGTCCCCAGGTGTGATATTTTCAACATTAAAATGCAGAATTTGAGTGTATTCAGAAATATTTCCCAGATGTGTCATTGTGAAAGAGCTGAAGAAAATACAATGTTATGTTCATGAAGATGACAATGTCAACCTTACATGTAATAAATATGTACAACATTACGATTAGTATTATTATTTGAATTTTATTATTGTTGACATTACTGTTTCATTTCAAAATGCCACCAATGCATCAGACATTCACTATTTTGTCCTATTTTTTTTTGTTTTCTCGCCACTTTTCTAATTGTTTTCAGATTTTTTTAAAGATTACCATCCACTTTTGTTCTTTAAGATACAATGGTCAATATTAAAAATAATAATATTTGTGTATGCATTTGTTCCCAAATAATTATTTTTCTGTAGATATATGCACTCTAGATAAGAATATCCTAGACTTTCACGGTCTCTGACAGTAATACAATACATGGTCTGTAAAACAGATCATATGCAGTGTTGTACACTGTGATTGGTCCTCAGACCGTCGTTGAAGAGTGGAAGTGTCTACTATATCACATTCCCAGACGATTGACCTGTACAAGACTTTGAAAACTAGCCAGACTGACTCACCATCTTTTCTACTACTAGTATTCACAATAAATGTATGGATTGTTCGGTCTGAAATCTGATCTGCTGAATAAGTCTTTACCAATTATTTTTTACTAAATGTAATGACATGGAAAAGAAATTTAAACTGTAATTTAATTAAGCTGAAATGAAACTAATTTTAAATTTGTTGAACAAAATATTGATGGAAAGTAAAAAAAATATTAAGAATTATTGAACAGAATGGTTATTAAAACATGCGAAGATTCAAGTACCAAAATTATTTTGCGTGAAGATTATTGTCATACAATTTAAGTACTAGGTAAGTTGTCATTATACATTCATAGTTATTCTAGCAAGATGTAAAATATGTTAAATGCCCATCAATAGTTCAGTAGTGTGTATCCAATTCATTTAAATGAATTGACATAAATGTACAATGAAGAATTTAGTTTTCGAAAAACTACCAATCATCAGCCTTAGAAAGATGTCTCTGCCAAGAGAAACACAATAGAATTTCATCTTCAAATTAACTCCAAATATTTGCACAGTGGCATATCTCACACATAGACCCAACCATCAACATTCAGCAGATCACTTCAATATTTAATCCTTTGCCATTTAACTTTCTTTACTTCATGGTAAATGCCATCTTTACAAATACATAGCCAACTTAGACAAACACACACTGCTGGTGCTCTAACAGTTTGTACAGAGGCACGGTACATACAGCCCCCAGTTTGAGAGTTGCAATAACATTTAGAATATTTACTGAAAGCAGATCAGTGTCATAGCCACCTCGCACCATCTACATTGAAGGCCTAATTACTGAGGGGCTCCGTTGTGACAACAATGCATCACAAGCAACTAACAAAACAAGTCTTAATTAGATTCTAGGTAGCTTGTAATTAAAATTAAGCATGTCTTTTTATCTTCAAAAGACTAGAAACAATGAGGTGTTCTTGACATCTTTTGATGGGGAAATATCTATTGTGTAGAATGTTCTTTTGTGTATTTTGAACTTTTTAAAAAAGGTTATTTGGTTTTACTTCATATGCTAGGGTAGGATAAAAAATAATGCAGTGATATTGTGTGACTCACTAATAAACAATACATTTATTATATATATTAATGTATTACAATTCCCCTGATATTATTTCCAAAATATCATGTTCCAAATGTGTTTCTATTGTAAACGTTTGTGATTGACTTGGTGTATTTCCTCAAATAATCAGTCATAATAAGTTTTATTTATTCCATATTAACATGAATCCTGACTGTAAATGCAAACTAATAGTGCAAAACTAATGTAATGCAAACTAATAATTAGATAATGTGATAGAAAGTTACAATTTAAAATTGAGCTTTTTTCTTCTTCTCATCATTGTGACTGCACATCACTAATTTCTAGCATTCATATCTCAATCCAATATCTTCATAGCACATAAAACAAAAGCAATTTCATTTTATTTCTTTGTAATTTTATTACTGGATTTTCGTTTTTATTCGAGATGTTCATTTATTTACAAAACAATATACAGTAACATCTTTGGCATAATGAATTCTCTAACAGATTTGAAGCTACTACACAAAGTTACAATCATGATTCCTAATGTAACGCCACCAGAACCTGACACAATTGCACCATGACAAGTTTAAGCATTTCTCAAGAGCACCATGTCCATAACAAAATTTGCACATTCAATGAAGCACGACATCACGCAAGACCGAGCATACACAAAACTATTCTGGGATTGCACACATACATAGTTATCATTATCATACATCACAAATTTATCTAGTATAATTTTGAGAACAGAACTGCCATTTCAAGTGTCAGCACACGCACATTTACACGAGCAATTACACAATCCTAACATGGAGAAATATTTCCTCCGATATCGTTCCAGTTCTCTCTGAAGCACAAGGTTCCCCATCCATCCAAACCGATTCGTCCATCTGATCTCGCACAAAAGCATAAGCACCCATGTCCAGTATTCACATAATTAGTATTTACAATCTTCTGGCACATGTAAGTAATAGTTCGTGCACAACTTTATAGTCACAGCCTGGAGCTTGGATGAACCAAGAGTTTAAAAAAAAAAAAAAAGTACAGCACATCGTTTGTATGTATCACATGAGGGTACTGGTATGTCTTCTGTGTGTGGGGCGTGTACTCAGAATGCTGACAGACTCATGCTTCTCTTCATCTTGTTGCCGATGAGTCGACTGGCTCGGGGCAAGACTCGGCTGGCACTGCTGCTGATGGTCACGGTCACCAGCGGACTCGTCTGAGTCAGGAACTGCGTGGCCTCGATCAGCTGTCTGGAAACAAAAGAAAATATATGAATAAATATTTCAAGATGTCATGTTCGATGAAAATTTGATCTATAAATATGCTCTAATATACTAATCTAGCTTAGATAAACAGAATTTTAGTGGGATTTTTTTTGTATTTTTTTCGAACTTTCTATGACTAGAGCTACAAAAAGAAAAAAATCATTGCTTCATTATTATTGCATTCTAATTTCTCAGAAAACAACAAAATATTCACAAGTGTCCATTATCATTAAGATAGACTTGATCATCAGTATCAAACTTTTAGTATTCAACAATTAAAGTGAGTGCGCTAACGTTTTACTTCGCAGTCGGAATCTTTACCCCATACACGATGAGACAATGATTAGAATGGCTAAACATATCTTTATCATCCTGGGAATCGTTTCTGGAAGCTCTCATTATCTAAGAGACCATGAGCACTCTCGTAGATCCAGCACCTACAAGAACGCTTCATGGTCTAATATAATAGTGGATATGAGAGCTTCGAGAAATGACACCCTGAACCATCTCGAAAGATGTCTGAATATATTTCACACTGTATGTTTGAATATCACATTGTACGTACTTGGACAGAAGCTGGTTCTTGAAGCGTTCCTCGTTGAGCTCCTTCCGTAGCTGGGCCTTGGTCATCTGGATCTGGGGACACAGGAGGGGGTGAGTGATGAGCGCCATCACGGAGGGGCGGTCCCGGGGGTCCGGACACACCATGCTCTGCAGCAGACTGTGGAACGCTCGACTGTAGCCGACCAGCTCGGGCAGGTTGCCGTCTCTCACCGACTGCCACGTGTCGCCGTTCTTCGGGAGGGTCATGCACGACGCCTGGAAAAACAGGAATACATTTGTTATAAACACAGGAATGTTATTAGGAATGTATTTGTTATAGATATATATACACAGCACTGTCAGAAACATCGTTCTTCCTGGGATCTCAAAATAGGGAGTCAGAATTTCAGCACTATTGGTATAAAAGAAATTTAAAACCTTCTACAATGCATTGGTTAGGCCATCGCAATAATTAGGACATTGCAAATGCGTAATCATTAATTAATAAATTATTTTGTTATTCATGCTGATATAAGAGTTCAACATCAGTTGGCGACGTATTCTACAATTTGCCAACAATATTTTACTGCCATAAAAAAATATATATACATATGTAAAAATATGGAATTCTCCAAATATGCAACTATCCATATCAAAAGCTTGTACTTAATTGCATTTTTAACCACTTACAGCTTCAAAGATCGTCAATCCGAGCGAGAAGACATCAGCTTTCGGCAGCTGCGTGAAGTCTTCCTTCAGGATCTCGCGGGCCAGGTACCGACAGTCTCCGTCTTCTACCATGGGGTTGGCGATGGACGTCACATGGCCCAGGTCACCTGAATCAACAAGATACATGTATGAGCATACAGGGATAAAAGCAACAAGAAATTAATTGTTTGACTGATTGGGTATCTTCCATCAGGAATATTTCATTCGTACATTCTGTAGGAATCAAATATGGATTGAAAGATACCTTTGAAGTTTGTTTTACAACTTAAATTCAGCATTAGAAATGTATAATGGATAGAAATTGAAATCTGTTGGAAGTAGTAATCCACACTATTCTAGTTCTGCACTAGACACATGAATCTGGAAACCATGGACCAAAATTAACACTAGCCTGGGCCATTTCTCCAAATGTAAAAGGTAGCCAATGGACTATTAGAAATTCAAAACATTTGTAATTTGTGTCACTATTCTGGCGAGCAAGTTTCAGTTTCTATCGCTGCAAACTTAACAACAAAGTGAGACATACCTATTTTATACGTGATGGCCTCCTCTCGTTCCTCGTCCTCCTCCTCACACGACTCCATGCCGCTCTCGGGAGACTGCAGGAACTTGGGGTTGCGGTGGATGAAGATGTTGCCGGGCTTGATGTCCAGGTGCACCAGGTTCTGGGAGTGGATGTACTTGAGACCATGCGCGGTCTGGTACAGGATCTGCCGCAGCTCCGTCTCCATCAGCTGTCCGCGGCTCCGTCGGTTGTCCTCAATGATGTCTGCCAAACTACCTCCTGGAAAGTGAAGACATTGTTACCAAATGTACAAAATATATGGTACACAACAAACCATAGCATTTTTAAATTGGCACTGGGCGTGTTCTGCGCTTCACGTAAAGGTAATCCTGTAGTCTAAAAGGTTTTTGAACGACATTGATATTGGCCTCAGCTGTTTCTTCTCAGGGTTTTTTAATAATAAAAACCACTTCCTGCCATTGTACTAATACACCCAATGCTTAATTAACCCTATACATGCTGAATGCAATCAGAGATGCCCTAAACGAGCAGTGACTGTGCTCCTACGGACGTGTTTTGTAATTATATCATTATTTCAACCCTCAGTTAAGGTGTAATTTTAGTAGCAATATAAATTACGAAACTAGGAAACTTAATTTATGACTTCAAATTACCCATGTGAAAGACCAATCCGTGAGTGATGGTGTTTAACTTTGCTGTTGGAATTCTTTCACCCATTTGCGACGATTCAATCCAGAGATCAAATGCCCAATGCTTATATCCTGAGGACTAGCAGACTCTATTAAGCTTTATTTGCTGTTTTACCACTAGTCAGGACTAGAAATACAAGTAAATTTCAATCATCTATAACAAATCTCATGAACTGTCTTTAACAATGATTTTATGACACATCTATGGCAGTGATTTTATGACTAATCTGACTGGCAGCGATTTAATGACGAAACACAACAAATAAAAGTATGCAAACATTAACTATGCAGCATACATGTTCAACTTCACTTACCATTGCAGTACTCGTTCTGTATGAACATGTGGTCGTCCTCTGCCCAGGCCGAGTAGTACCTCACCACATGCGCATGCTTCCCTAGGACGGCGTGTGCGTAGACCTCGTTCATCGCGTTACGTCTGAAACAAAAGCATCCAGATTATACATCAGTCATAATAGTATTCTAATTATCATTGCAGCCATTACAAAATAGCCAGAGATTCATTAAAAAATATGGTGACATAACTGGTCACTGGGGATGACGCATACAAGACTTACATAATACAAAAACTCAATATTCATGATAGTGATCAAGTCATGTAAGATAACTGGAATCGATAGACAAATATTGATTAATATTGGCAGTAATCAAGCAAATTTCAAATACTTTTGACGGACATTGATATTATACCACTTCCTGCAATTGTACTTACTCGTAAACACTACCAGCGACTGGTGTTTTCGACTTCTTGATGGCGTAGGTACAGCCGTCTAGTCGATGCACACACTTGTGAACGCTGCCAAACTCTCCGTCCCCCAGCTTGCACACCTCGTAGAACTCCTCCTTGTACCGCGATGTGTTGATCTCGTGCAGCGCGATTTTCTGAAACAAAAACATCAAACATAAGATATCCACAATTCAGGTTTCAAAATGTCAAAAATATTCGCAACACCAAGAAAACATTCAGGGATGTAAACACGATAGAAGAATCATATAATAATTGTCAAAAATAAATAATAATTCAGGTTATCATGTAAACACATCTATTTCTCGTAATGTTAAAGGCGGAAGAGTAGAAATTTGATGGCGAGTAGAAATTTGTTGTTATTTATATCAGTATTCAAGCGAGTATGTTCTGTTCCAACCATGTAAACAATTTCATTAAAATATCAACTTTAAGTGTTTGTATTAAGCAGGTCATTCAATAACATCACGGTGGGGCCATGCTCCTTTCTAGCTGTTCTGTCAGACACATGCGCAGTTACCAAAGATCAACACCGCAGTGTAACTGTGCATGCGTCAGACATAAAGTACAGAAAGGAGCAGCCCCCAGATGTCTTCCACTGATATGCGACACATTCAATAGCAACACCTAATATCTGACACAGTGACAGTTGTTACACATTCCTGTATCACCATTACCTTATTTGATGGCATCTCAAGGTCTTCTGAATCACTCGTCGTCAGCATGGAATCGTCTAGGAGACTCCTGAAATTGAAATTAAATAATGAAAATCATTGTTACAAGCACACCATGACAGCACAACAATTCTGACATGTTTATTCAAATTCATACATGTAGATATCCATGACATGGTTATTAGGAAGAGCAGCAGTGTTCTAAATTACCGCTGGCCCATTGCTAAAGGTATCCTAAGGGCCAGTAGAAATGTGGTATTTTTTCTATCGTTATTCGGGCCTTTTAAGTTTTAAAGTTTCTATCACTGATGAAGTGACTGAATAGAAAATATCTGCACCATAATTATAAACAGGATTAATGTTTCTTCAAAATAAGTCATGTGTATTCATGAAAATAATCATGACACATTCAGTAATTGTCGAAAGGACATCAACAGGGTAAATTATACATTTAATGGGACGATATTTTGGTACATAATGATGAATCTGATAAAATATTATGCTGTATCGTTTCAATTTCAATGACATGCAGTTCACTACCATAGCGAAAACGTTACGACAACGATTTTCTACAGCATAACATCTTGTCGACAGGGGTGAAATGTTACATGAAAATTATTTTTCATTTCTGTTATATATTTTTTTTATATTGGGGGTAGATATCTAGATTATTTCACTATTATTTCACTATTATCAATCATTCATGACATTGTCAGTTTAGCAGGAGGAATCCTGCAACATCTGTAGCACTGAATGTTGCAGTAAAGAGTACCGTCCGGTAAACATTCAGGTCATTACAAATCTACTTATTAGTAATTATTAATTAATAATCCTGAGATAATAGTCAGCCTGTATTTGCCACACCCTTCATAACTCAGATTGATATGTGTTGACGAACGTGACTCTTCGAACAGTAACATTCAATTTGAAAAACGTATAAATGAAATATGTCTTGAAATTGATTTAACTTAAATATTCTACCAATGTTGTATTTGGGAAATATGCCATATTGACAGTTGAGTTGACTTATGAAAACATAAAAGTGGACCCATTTATTATGGTCCCATATTTCAAGATGTCAATAAATCCAAATATGGGCATATTACTCATAACCTTCAAATAGTTACTACAACAAGAATCATGACGTCAGATATTTCCGACTCATTTTGAATACACACTACGTCAACACCCATCACAATTTCCTTATTTTTATCGCCACTAACAGTATGGTCAGTCAAACTAAACGGTCAGTTTGTAAATTACATCATCATCCAGTTTAAACTGGCTTCAGTGGTCAGCCGAGTAGAACGACCAAAATCTCCAAAACAGTTATGTTTGTTTTTCTCTCAAATATCACAAAATGTATAACAAATCAAACCAATAATAAAGGAACATTATATCCACTTTTTATTTTAGAGATAACGTGATTATTTTGGGGTAGTTTTCAGTAAACAGGGGGATGGAACTTTCAAATGACATGCAAATTTCTCTGGGTCAGCACATTTAAATTAGGTCATGGGTCAAAACAAAATGGCTGCCTCCAGACTTACCTTTCAAAATCTGATCGATTCCTCTTCGTCCCGACACTACGGTTACCGGGTGTGAACGGGTTGATGTTAGCTTCCACTTTCTCTGGACACGGGGATTTCTTTTTAGAGTTAGAGTCCTTGATCCTCTGTTTCTGGGCTTTCTGTAGTAACGACTTGGGGGTGTGTGGGGTATCAAACAGTCTCAACGCACGGAGTCGTCGATGGGGCGGGGAAACAGACTTGGGGGACAGATCACATTCACCGGGCACCTGTTGTTCGTCATCGTCCATATCCTCGAAAGTTAATGTCACTGCTATGGGAGACATCCTACGGGTCCTGGTAATCCGTCTTCGAGCTCTGGGACTTGGCACAGTAGACGGTGATGGAAAATCCACTTCGAGAAAGTCTGACGGCGGATCCAGGAAGGGCGATGTGATCCCAGGTTCGTCGAAATCGTCGTACGTCAAGGTCTTCATGATACACTCATCGTCTCGTCTCGTCGATCGCCTACTACGATTCAGTCTTGGTTTTACGCAAGACATCATCACAGAAGAAAATAGCACTCACTAGAAACGCAGAATATAGTTGGTAGTCCGATCAAATGTTATGAATCCACACACTGGTGAACACTGTTCAGTTCAGTCTCTTTTACATTTGGCGGGACCGTTAGTCACGTGATCATCCGAGCCAATGGGACGGCAGGTGCCCGTAGCGGTTTATCCAACGAAATGACTGCATGCCCGACTGGCTTCGCCTCGTGTTGTGATAGTAGATGAGTGCGATTGCTTGACAGTCTTATTTAGAAATACTTCAAAGAGTACAGCTAATTTTCTACAAGGGCAGTTGGCTTCAGTGTAGATTTAACTATGTATTTACAGCAAAATTGCTTGAGACCAATCATTAGTTTTGACATCTCCAATTGTTAAATGAGAATGTCAATGACATATTGGTAGTAGAATGCTGTTGTTGTTTAGCAATGAAAGATTGGAGTTTACTTCCCGCCTATAATTATGTGCTGTGATTACGTGTATTACTGTGTTGTAGAGCACAGATGTTTAATGTCCCCTGTGTAAGATTAAGGACAACTTGCATAAATGACAGCATTCCTCAATAAAATGTACAGTTCCGACATTTATATAGATTAGTAACCTTTTAAAAGTATTATTCTGTTACACGTAAACAATAACTTTTAAGTCGATGAAATAGTCTATATTGTAAAGAAAAAGGCCAATGGTTCATTCTAGAACCATCATATTTGTAGTATCCATCTGTTTTGTAATGTACGGAGCGGCATTAAAATAAGCAGTTTGCTTCTTTGCCAATTCACTTTCAGTTCTTTTGGAAATATATATGTTTAAACCGAACCATCTATTATATTTTGTACTGGCGATATATGATATTTATCAGTGAATATTTCGCCACATTTGACTGAGGTATGATTACAGCTAGATTCAATTTCTCTTTGGGGGTGGGCGGTTCCATTGCAATGCATTATGTCCTTGAGTAATTTAGTTACCGTTTCTCATTACGAAATTACGTCTTGTGAATTTATACTCTGGGTGAGAATTAATATATTATTGATCGCATCAAGTATCAAGCTGAGATAAAAGCGCGGCTTTTGTGTTGAATTTTATCCCTGAGTTGCCGATTCATTGAAATTGGATATGGTCAGTGTGAACATCGATTTAATGATGTCAATGCACTTTTAATTACGAACAGCATAGTTTAACACTTGCAGTCTCGATGACACTTACAAGTTTATAATAATGTCTAGGTTGGTGAAAGACAACGATCAGCCTCTTCTTTTAGGTATGGAAAAGTCATTAGGGAATGCATTAACCCTAATTACGCCCACTGCTCTTTCAATGTATCTTTCTCTACAGGATACCCGAACAACTGTGTGAAGGTATATTGTGTTGCAACGTATAGGGTTAAGTTATTTATAACATAACCGTTTCATTTTGGCATGTCTGAGAGTGAGAGAAGGGGGAGAGATAGAGAGAGAGAGAGAGAGAGAGAGAGAGAGAGAGAGAGAGAGAGAGAGAGAGAGAGAGAGAGACACACAAAGAAACAAAATATATAAATAA
>JAUTBZ010128129.1:0-14640 GCA_032361785.1 Lepetodrilus galriftensis | reverse complement strand
TAGAAATATATTGGCTAATTTAGGGCAAAACGGTGTTTACCCAATGTTTATTGTCGTAAGTATCATGAAATAGAAAGGCTTTGCAATTACTGTATATTTTGGTTGAGTATGACGCCACTAAAAAGGACATTTTCTTTAGATGTATAATCAGGAGATTATTCATTAACTTCCTAGTAAAAACTGTAAGAGGTGCTATTTTTCTTCTTACATAGCTTGAGAATGATGTTGTGTTACAATGGAGATAAATATATGGTGTTTTGAAATTTGCGGGTTTTATTGAAATTCGACAATGACAAATTTCATTTGAACCCGACCTGCTTCATCTCATAAAATCTCCACCTCATGCATTTTGATATCAATTTTATCCTACTCATTGATAAAAGCAACTTTTATCAACTTGTACGATAACATTAATATCAAAACACGCTCGCTCACTTCTCTATTTTCCGCCAAAATTTGCACAAATTAAAAATAAATCCCCCTCCTGATGCAAGGCACATGCCATTCTTGGCAAAGGTTCGCTGATGACATGCATGTTTCGGCTGAGGAGAACAGAAGCTAGGTGCTAATACATGTTCACGTGCTGCACACCTTTGTACAACATGTCAGACATGATGATTGAAACTTGCACCATAAACAGCGTGAGATACACACAGAGAGAACGAGAGTAGGATAGAGCCAGCACATGTTGAGTACATTACAGGGCTTTCCGAGCAACCTCTCAGCACCATGTAGACTCGACTTTACCCAGTTAAAAACGTACCTAAGGTACAAAAAGTGCGCTGATTTTCGTTACCATTAGCGAACTGCAGTTAGTAAACATGGTAAAGTGTACAGTATGGAATGCCATTGGTTCTGCAGAGTACTCGTGTGTAGGGATTTATAACCTGGTTATTCTGGAGTGAACGATAGATATGACCTGAGATCTAGTTTGATGGAGAATCAGCCTTTGCCAAGATTGTTTTTGTAATGACCTTCTAAGACGCTGATAATGAAACTGGCACTCTGACAGTGATGAATTGCTAATAATTATTATTTAAAAAAAAAAAATTATTCTGCCTTTAATCTAATCCATCTAGGAGACACATATCAAGAGTTATTAATGACCTTTTGCAAATGAACAAGTAAGCAAAATACACCACAAATTTAAATGTCTCAAAGGTGTACCTAACAACTTGGGACTGAACAACTTTCGTCAATGAACAAGTCGCGCAATATTTTACATATTCCAAGAACGTCCAATGTATTGTATGTGGGGGTGAGTGAGTGAATATATATGGAGTTTAACATCGCTGCAGGAATCTTTCACCAATTTGTGATGATAGATGTGGGGGAGTGGATGGCGGATTCTTCCCCAAAATACGATAATCTATTACCAGATTAATGTCTCTACCTTAATACCATTGTGCCATCGACTCAATAATCGACTCATAATCGTAATCGCCGCATAATCGTAATGGTGATTACGTCTGATTATTTGCACGGCTGGCCGTCAGATCCACACACACACACCGAGAGCTCCTCCTGACATCTTTGATGTTCCGCTCTCCCCTAATCCGGTCATGATTGGGAGCGTGTGTACTATACATACACCACTAATGTCGAGATTATGACCTGTTTCCTCCCAGACCAGGTCTCGTCTAATGGTTTAAGTATGGCTTTTAAAGAAATGACGGCACACTGAGTACTCATATAACTGGTCCCTTTAACCATGTTAACCCCATAACATACATACAGAGCATATACATGTTCTCCTTTAAACCCATACACTGACCATTGGAAACTAAATATGACTTCAATGAGATACACTATTTTGTTGTACAAATAAGAAGGAATAAACAATTGTTTAACCTTCTCCCTGCTGAAGGCGAGTTAAGTTGCCCGATCACATGCAGAAATAGAACACTTTGATTTTATTCAGCAGGTAGAGGGTTAAATAACAACGTGAAGGTTGAAAAACAAAATAAGAGTTCTCTGAAGAATTGTGGAGGCGGAAATACGATAATTGACAATAGGAGGTGCGTGGCATGAACCTCAAATGTAGTCAAAAGCAATAATTGAAATATGTATATGCCAGTAGTGAAGACTAGTGATCATACGAGTTGTGCATCATCTATGTAGTGCACATAAACTGTTTAGTATATGACATGGCTATGGTTGAACTGATATTCGTGATGTCAGGATATTTGATGGGGTTTGAATGAGGTCCATTGGCAGAGGCATCATCCATTGGTCCAAACAGAGAACATACCGTTACTATCATACAAAGACCACTATATGATGCTTCCGTTGGCACTGAAGTTATTTCACCTATCATTTTTCTCAGCATACCAACAACATGGAACATACTAGTATATGTAATGACCACTATATGGTGTTTCCGTTGGCACTGAAGTTATCATTTATTCTACAGATCAACAACAGAATTGAGAAGCTGGATCTTGAGGGCAACTGGGTGGAGGAGGCTGGGTGTGTGTGTCTGTCTGACATGCTCAGAGAGAACATCTACATCACAGAGATGGTCAGTACCTGGCTATCGTTTCTAGGAGCTCTTATATCTACTGTGTGACCACACGGACTATGGGGGCCATCTGAGATGATCTCTAATGCATGGGGATCGTGTACTTTCAAGGGCGCTATGGTCTCATAGTGGATATGGGAGCTTCCAGAAAAGATACCCTGTATGATCTACTCCAGTAGGATACAATATTTAAGCGGACTGTCAATTTCGGATCTGGTGTTAATGAGACTGTGAAAGTGGCATGTCTGTAGAATCAAAACGGCAAACGCAATTTTATGTACATGGATCGTTTTGAGGGGACATGTGATCATGTATTTTTTATATATCTATATTTCTAACCCAAAGTAGAAGAATAGTTTAGTTGTCACGGCATACATTGTATATGCGATCTTTTTTGAGATTATGATCAGTTTGATCAGTATAAGGTACTGATACGATAGGTGCCCGTACCAGAGAGCAGGGTCCTTACTTATGAATGAGTCAGGTTAAGAAGTTAACATTAATTCTATGTAATTATGCCATTCATTGATATCTGTGATTCATTGTGGTGTTTGGCTTCTTTTCAGATTTTGTCGGAAAACAAGATCGGCAGTACTGGTGCTATTTCCTTATGTGGCCTTCTATTAAAGAATGATACAGTAGCCAAATTAGACCTATCCGGTGAGTTATTAGTACTAATCATTAATTACAGGTACACTGACATGCTTGAAGTTTAATCCTTCCTGAAGGTTCAAAGTGACACCTTATAACGCTTACGTGAACTTGTTTATTTTCAGGTAATGAAATCAAAGATTCCGCTGCGGAAAGTATATGCAATATGTTAAAGGTAAATAAATAGTCACCCTTGCACTGAAATAATAAACCTAGTTTTATTCCCCAGTCTTGTTAAGAATCACCTTCCAGACCTAGACTCATTGATTGCTCCACGTTTCGTCCATGACGTAAGGAGTCATTGGTCAACGATCATGGATAGTAGGCTTTACAAACAGGACCGTTCCAAAGAATAATCGTAGCGCTACGAGAGTCGTAATTCGTGTACGTTAGCATGGAGTTGCAAATGATTCAATGCTCTCGTAGTGCTACGAGTGTTCTGTGGAACAGCGGCCAGGCTATTGTTTCGCCGAAGCTCTCGTGTCCAACATGAAACGGTAGCGCTATCGAAAGTTCCAAGTCGCCATCCATCTATAAGAGATCGCCACGAGAGCTTCGCGAAACAATACCAGGCGATAAATGATTGTAATGATAATCTTAGAGCATAATTCGTCCTCTTGTACATTTTTCATCTGTGTCTCTCCATTCATTGCTATGACTGTATGACCGCCTGTCTTGTAGAAGAACATCACGCTGCATCATCTATTCGTCCTCTTGCAATTGTTACATTACATGTAAACCTTGAATCTGTGTCTCTCCATGCATTGCTATTACGTTGTACGCCTGTCTTGTAGAAGAACACCACGCTGCATCATCTACTGCTGAGTCACAACCACTTTGAAGAGGAAGGTGCTGTTCATTTCAAGGAGGCGCTTTGTCAGAACGAATCTCTGGAGACGCTAGATCTCAGCTGGAACAGATTCCGGACACGAGGCGCCGTGTATATTGCAGAGGGTGTTCAGGTACTTCAACAGAAACACATCCTATTCTACTATTGAGTTACTATCTCCCTGATTAGAACCCTACCCGAGAAATCAGGGTATAGTTTCTCAAAGCTCTCATATCCACTATGGGATTATATATAGCACTCTGGTAAGTACACGATTCCCATGTATTAGAGATGATTACGAGAGTCCGTATGGTTTCATAGTAGATATGGGAACTTCGGGGAACGATACCAAGGCATGAATGCCTGTAAAAGCTCCTCATTTCAGACGCGCTCACAGATGGGCTTTCTGTACATTCGTAATAACGATCATTAGCTTGCCAGTGCCAGTCGTGTCCTCAACGGCTCAAAGAATGTTAGCATAGTACCTTCATTTACTGTGGAATAAGTGCAATGAGTGGACTATCCTGTGAGGCAGGGGAAATGCCTGCTTGTGCTCGTATGCTTGCTGGAAGACTTTAAGCGCGATGCTGTAGGTTTCATATACCGAAATACATAACATACAATAACATTAACATGAGTTCTTACAAAAGAAAATTGGGATTTTAAATTTAAATTTCAATAACGTTGTCTGCTTGTATCAAGGAGAACTACGGTCTACGCACACTTAATTTCTCCATGAACGGATTGGGCCTACCTGGATCTGAAGCGATGGGCAAGGCGCTGAAGGTCAACCGAACTCTACTTGACCTTGATATCAGCTTCAATCGTATACCAGAAGATGGTGCTGGTCACGTGGCTTTAGGAATTCAAGTCAACGATACCTTGCTAACGTTAAAGGTAAATTTCATAATAGTATAATGACGTTTTCCCTTTGTAGAGTCAATAACATATACGGTACATAATATACTAACTCATGTTGGTTATCGTGTCAACGATATCTTAGTAGCAGTAAATATGCAATTCAACTTATATCCTGGGTAGAGTCATCCATGTTCTTGTGTCCAGGTTCTAAGACACACTGTATTTACTCTCTTCAGATTAGCTCTAATCCTATAGGCAGTGACGGGGCGATGGCTCTGTTGATGGCAGTGGATAGGAACGACTGCAGTTCCATGAAATACCTAGAAATGCTGGTAGGTTTCTCTCTCTTTATCTGTCTCTGTCTCTGTCTTTCTCATGTCTGTTTGTCTCTCTATGTCTCTCTCTGGGTGAAACAGGAAATTTGTGGGAAAAGAGTAATGGAAAAATTGTTTTGAGTTTTTCTGAATCAGTACACCCTATATCCATAGTGTCTCCAAAAAAGGAAATCCCCATATATGTGGGGCTTTTGGGGCTTGGGCACTTTGAAATTTGGTCTCGATCTATCTCCCTCTCTAGCTCTCAATCTTTCTTTATGCATGTCACTGTCTCTCTCTCTCTTTCTATCTTACCCTCCCTCTCTCCTCTCTCTAACAAGTTCTTACTATCTGTCTCTGTCTCCCTCTGTCCGTCTCTATATCTCTAATAGCTACATCTGCACGTGGCACACACCACACTACAACCCCACACTGTGTTCACAGGACGTGTGGGTGCACGACAGCTTCGTGGAGCTCAAGGACAAGCTGGAACAGGAGCGGTCTGTGGTTGTCATCTACGGCGGTCTCAACAAGCGGTTCATGAAGCTGTCCACCATGCGGGGTGTGGAGTGGGAGAGATGGGTCACAGACAACCCCCTGCACAAGATCAAGAAGTACGTCAGAGAGACAGGATACCGTCTCATAGACCTCTTCAAGGACTTCGACAAGGACGGCAGTATGTCCATTACCAAGGAGGAGTTTGTCAGAGGAATTCGGGTATGAGGAAATTAAATGCATTACTAGTATTTGCTTTAACAATATCCAAATTGGCCTATGTAGCATTATGGTTTTAAGCTAAGGGAATCTCCCCCAGGGAAGGGTAGGAACTCCTAGCTACCCTGTTTCCGTTTACTACATAGAAGTGAGATCACGTGGACTAGTAGGCAAGATGAGCAAAGGCTTGGAAGTGTTACTCCGGCAAAATAGATTTTGTAAAATGTATTTCCTGTTATAGTAAAAAGACGTATTGTACAATCATTCTCTGATTTACGACCTGTTTGGAACCCAAAGATAGACACATATATTTAATAGTAGCATTTCTCTGCGTTCGGTTTCCTATGACTATGAAATACGTGGAGTATTCCTGTCCACAGTCTGCGGGGATTCTGATGACGAACGAGCAGGTGGACGACTTGGTCAGTAAACTGGACAAGGATGGAAACGGAGAAGTGGATTACGCGTACGTACACATCCACTATCTCTACCGTATGCATGTACATTACCCAGGGCAAGCATAGATAGTAAGAGCCAACACAGAGAAACATCAACCTGAAACATCGACTGTGTCTGGCATGAAACAAAATAAAGAATACATTATGAGGGATATGTAATAGTGGATGTATGGATATTACAAATTATGTACTAGTATTTAGACGTCATAGGACTTGATTGTGGATTCTGGCAACTTCACCATCTAGACCAACAGCAAAATTAATGGTCATAAAATCGAGAGGTGGATTCTGGATCATGTACATATCATGGCAAATTGAAACAGTTACTTATCGAAATACATACTTTCCACTGCTGCTTATTCGCATTTGAGTTAGTATTATCAAATGACATTACTTGAACCAGACAAACGTCAATGCTAAGTTTAACTGCCATCTTATCTTCATTTAATTGTTTCTTAAATCTTATTTCGTGTCCACCGCAGTGAGCTGATCGAAGGGGACCGTGAGTACAGACAGGTTGTGAGGGAAGCAGAAGCTCGCAAGAGGGAGATGATCGAGGCCGGACTCATAACCGAGGACGGGGAACCGATAGACCAGGACACTCCAGCGGTCATCAAGATGCTGGAGTCAGACAGAGCCAGCGACAGGAACACAGAGAAACAAGGCGATAAGTACAGTGACAAGAGTAACGAACAATCCGGCGATAAGACCAGTGACATAAACAGCGACATCAGTGAAACTAGTTCCAATGTGTCAGTGTCGAAATAGAATTTATTTTTGAAAGAAAGGGAATTACATTATTTTCAAGATCATACAGGTCTGTGAATACGTATAGGTCTCCGTGATTTCAACGATTCCGTGATGTCACAAGATCTAGATGGGCAAGAATACATTATGGGCTGAGAATGCATGGCAACAGTAAAACCATGACTACAAGACGACGGTCATAGGACATTGAATGCAGTAATAGCATACGGACAAACGTCCCACACAGCCTGATAAAATATAGGCACAAGTATGCCAAATTTAAGCTTTCCTTCCGGAAGTGAACATTTGGACCAAGTAGCTGCAGAATCAGATGGATTTAGTGCTCATCGTATTGTTATTTTTGTTTTTCGTCAAAGGATTCTGTGATTAGGTGCTGGAGAGGACTAAGTGCTTCTGGGCGATTGTTACTGGTAGTAAATATACTGTTATATTACCTAGTACTAGAGATAGAGCATCTTGCATAAAACATATGGATGCCTAAATAAAAGAAAAACCATAGGCTGAAGTAATTACACGTGCACTTTGGGATTATTTGCGCCATTGAAGAATTGTGAAGATGTGCATACCAAATGTGCTTATATCAAATTATTAGTTACAACTGAATATTTTTTATAACTAGCTGAGCTAATCATATTTTTGTAATAGCGAGAAATTCATATTGCATAAATCATTGTAATAAATTATATATGGATCTCCCAACATGTTTTGTTCTGTTAAGTTGTTAGCTGGCTCCCATTCCTAGGATATGATACGACTACCAGCAGAGTTATTAACGTAAATACGGATCTATCGATAACACAAAGGTTCTAGATAGCATGTAGGTTCATATTTTGTTTGACACATGAACAATATCATTGCCAATAAATAATTACAACACACACAATAAGCAGGATGTTATTTTAACTTTATTAACTTTTTGACATTGCCCATGATGCAAGAACACATTTGAAAAACTGGTAAAAATAGGTTGCATAGGTTTACATCTATACTCTGGGGGTACAACACATAACACCATTTGTCTATAGGCATTATATACTCGTAGTCACAACACGTGAAAGTCGTGTCGAGCACAGGGCCATATCAACAGCAAACACAACGGCAACACGGCCGGGTAAAATGAGCAGGGTAATGTATACATTGAAGTATTGCCGGAAGAATACAACTAGCCGAAGGATGCCTCCGTGGCAGCTACTGTTCTTTTGTTATTGATTTGATAGAAGCTATTGGGACTATATTGGGGCAGGTGCCCATTGCGACAAGGATGTCGTAGATCCTTTGTAGAGGACACTACTTTTTTCATTGGTGAGAACATACATTTTTCATTGGTGAGATACTACTTTAATACTAATAATTAACTAAATTGATTTGCGATACATAGTTTTGTTGCTCACCAACTCTGACCCCTTATGATTAGTTTGAGGTACACATACAAAGACGGAGAAAATACAAATTTGTGATAAACATGTGCAACTATAGAAACCAATAGAATGACAATGCGATGATTTACATTACTGTTATTATATAGCCATGCTCTACCTATAGCTACTCCAAATGAAAATATTAATTTTAACATTGTATTCTGGAGGTTAAAGTATTCAAGTGACATGTTACCACTTAAATGTTCTCAAAACATGGCATATGTCAAATGCATCTACACGGCACTGGTGTAATTTTTAATAATGCCAGGAACAAGATACACCCAGGCATGTTTATTTTTTCTTATTTAAAAAAATAATAAATAATGAAAATCTATAAATCATGCATCCAATTTGGCCACTAAAATCTGTTAAGCAAGAACCATAACATTGGTTTGGGCTTATTATTGTAGGTATTACAATATTCATAGAAATATATGTTATCACACACCAGCAGGAGATTAAAAATTCACATCTATGTTTCTAGTGTATTAACAATTCAGATGATCGGGATACAAACCAACGGAACACACATGGTAAATACTTTCCCTACAAAAATACACGAAAAGCAAAATATCTAAGCAGTTGCTTTTTCCTTATTGAGATGGAATGCATTATGAATTTATGTTGAAAGTTAAATAATTTAGGATACATGCTGGCATAGAAAATAGATACAAATATACAATCTGGTTGTCAGCACTATAAAATCATCTTTAATTATGATATTAGGACACGATAAGAAAATAAATTTGTAAAATATGCATTTCTAATTTAAATAGCAAAGATGGAAATGTACTTGCATGGAAACCTGAATGGTCCAAATTAATATCCAATCAAACCCTGTATCACTAGTATGGCTAGCCTTTAGATTATATAGGATGACTTTAATGTTGTGAGCAAGGATTGGGGCTAACAAACTAATTACCCTTCAATAAATTAGTATATATATTTGGTCTAGATTATAAGCAGAAGCAATTAATGCTTGGCAAATTTCCACCGGAATCAATGATGTGATTATATATACGGAAATCATAGTTTGGCAGACATAAATCCAGGCTTCGCCTCCACCAATGAAGCTTAAAGTTCAGAGTATCTCTTCAATCACACTTATGCGTTCATTGCAACATATTAGCAATGCATTAGTACTGTACATACTTTTTGATTAATATTACATATTTACAGATATATACAGGGATTAAACAATATCAAACAATAATAATTCTGCAATAATAAGACACAATCAAGAAAACGAAATTCGCCTGAAACCAACATTGATTCTTGATATTTAATTAACAATTTTGATGTTTTCAACAAACAATAAATATGATAATTAATATTAATTACGGTATGATTATTTTTTTCTTAAAAGAACTTGTACACTATCATGACTATGTGGTGGTTGTGGCAAATATAGTGTTATTTTACCGATGTCTGTTTTTATTATTGGTCATATACAGTAGACCTCGCAAAGAACAGATTTATTGGGACAGGCTGTCCGTTATATGCAAAGTAAGTTATATGCAGACGGGACCAAGACTTCAGATTCAGTCCGTTATAGACGAGTGTCCGATATATGCGAGGTCTACTGTATAATAGAGCTATGGTGGCAAGAATCTGTGCTTTCAGGCATGAACAACCATGCAAACCCATCGAAATAAACAAGGATGGTTTACACAACATGCAAAATGGTGTCATTATCATTCTCTATGTTAGTCATGTGGTTAGAAGAGTACGCTGTGATTGGTCCTCAGTCAGACGGTTGAGAGACGGTCATACACAATAGCTAACCAGCTGACTGCCTGGAAAATGGACAGATTTATCGATAAGATAGTTTGAAAGGAAGTAAATCACTATGCGGTGTAGGATCATGAATTCTTTGCAGTTTAGACAATATGAATTTGGTGTTTGAGTCACTTTAAGAAAAGAAAAATACTGATACAGAATTATTCAAGCAAGTAAATGCATAATTTGTATGTACATATCTGTGAAGCACACCATCTTTATATTATTGTAATTAAATATTCAACTGTGCAGAAATATTACTTGCCATTTTCAGAACTACAGAGGTCTAACATTCAGGGAATATCTTTGGATCAACATTTAGATCGTAACACATTGCAATGCAAGAATAACAAAATCTAAACTTTTCTATAATCAAGATTCAATCAGTGATAGGAAATAATGATGACATTGATATGTGATTTCAATCTAAATGTATTGAAAAACCGTATCTATCCACGGACCAATTTGCCATAAATAGCACATACCATGAGCACATTGTCGAATGTTCAGGACAATTTCACAATAAAAAATTGAAAAGTTACAAACACCACATTACAAGTATAACATAGTTGATTCAACTGATGTACACCAGACAAATACATGCATGTAGTAGGAAGGCACGGTTCAGAATAGTTCATGATCATAAAACATCGAAGGAAGGAACTACAATAACTTCATGCGATTCAACGAGAACTTTGCACTAAATGTTCTAATTTGAACATACAAGTCTTAAATAATTTAAGAAACATTGTGATATTTCTCAATACGATTTTCAATGCTAAAAGCTCAACAAACCACTCCAAAAAGTGATTGTTGTGTACAACATTAACTGTATAAATAATTGTTAACATAACAAACTCGACCATAATTGCCCTGTGGTCAATCCAATATCAATGGTTTTCCCCCACCCACCACTAACTGTGGACCACCTCCCCTTTACAAGTAACAACTGAATATCTTATTGTACATTTCTTGAGCTTTTTCATATGCATTGTCAGTGATATTTTGAATGGCTATTCGATTCCTATATTTCAAAATTGACCTTCCGACAATGTTCATGAACAGACTTTGAGTGTTAACATGCTTATTGTTAGCAGATAATTCCTGAGTTAAAGAGGAAAAACACAGGAGTCAACAACATCCACATGCTATTCATGTTATCATACACTATAGATATGTACACAATTGAGTAATAAACAAAACATACTAGTTGTATAAAAAGATAATAATCCGAGATGGGTCACCGTTTCTAGTCATTGTGCTTATTTCTAATAATAATTCATATTTATATTTTTGTTGACAAGGCATTATTGATTCTAATTAATCAGTTACCTTTGTGGAGACTACATAACATTTCTAAATCTTCAGACTATACTTCACAAATGATGATTTCACTACTACTTCATTGTGTCTAATTAAGCTTGTCTGAATATTGAAAACATTATTTCACATGGTTTTGTTATCAATTATAATACTTGCTTCACACATATACATGACTTGTGGATGTAACTCACTTTTCAATCACTCACTTTTTAGTTAGCGAGTTACTTTTACGTCACAGCGGGAATCTTTCGGCTACACACGACACTATTTATTTCAGAAAACATAGTCAGTCTACAATGGAATATCACTTTACTGTTACACATGGATAAGATTTACCCTTTCCTATAACTCGCTCCAAACTGACAACTGGAAATACCCTAAATAGCGGAGGGTAAAAAGAGTCATCAAGACAGCTAGCTGCTCATTAACCCTCTCTCTGCTGAAGGCGAGTTAACTTGCCCAATCACATGGAGAAATAGAACACTTTGATTTTATTCAGCAGGGAGAAGGTTAATGCTTCCCATTTACTGTGGTTTGATTGGCTGTAGGCTGACAGGACAGGTGTACCCATTCAAAGTTATTTGATTGGTCATCTGTTGACATGACATACACATATCCAAATTCTGTTATCTGATTGGCTGCAGGCTGACAATGTGTGTATGAATGTGGGTGTGATTGTCTTCAATGTATCAGTTGGCTGTAGGCTGATATATACGGTAACACAGTAAGTCTGCTATCATATCATTGGCTGGAGGTTAGCTATCATTGTTACGTTGTAGCTGTTAGCATATTGGTGAACAATTGCAGCTGCTAAGTCAAACAATAAATCGTTCATTTAATGTATTCACTCATCTCCACACAAATGCTGAATCGCACAGGAAATGTGAGAGAAAAAAAAAAAATCCATATGATTATATTTTTTTATTTTTTTAAAAATTGACATTTAAGAAATAATTTGTTATGAAACCTGTCTAAATCTGTGGCAACAAAAATATGAATGCAATTTGCATTCAGACATTATTTTAATTTAAATAGAATCTAGTATGATATCCTGTCAAAAAAATATGTATGTTTAATTGTAAATGCCCTAGGCATGCTAAAGGCATGCAAGAGATACATGAGTCATATCAGGTAATGCAGTTTATATATCAGTTTTTTTTAAGAGCTCACATAATATTCATATAAACTTGATAATGACTTGAAAGTTAAGAATGTGGCTTACGGATTAGAGTCTTAAGATACGAGATTAGTCAAAGCTATTTTAATACACTGCTATAAACGGTGTATTATCCTGTACATATTTCTCATAATGCAATACATAATGGCAAGCTTTGATATAATAACAGCATATATACCGGTAGGAACAAAATGTGGTTTAGTGAAAATACTGATCTTCAGGCTGGACTACATACAAGAATAGCACATGGTATGAATGAAGCATGGTTGCTCATATTATAAACTACTATGTTAACAGCTTCCAGAGATGGGTTTATGTTTGATTGATATGGTTTTGAAGTATGACTTTGTTACACAGATAGATAGATGTATTACCATTTGGAAAATTAGGAAATGGAAACTATGTCATTCGTATTGCCCAGTATATTCAGATAATCCCTGGGTTTATTCATAAGACCTAGTACATGTATAATATGGAATTCAAATATTTTAGGAATTGGATACATATTTAGACAAGTAGGAAAGGAAAACATTATTTGTATTATTTTCGCAATTCCTCCTTTAACGCGTTTAACCTTCTCCCTGCTGAATAAAATCAAAGTGATCTATTTCTGCATGTGATCGGGCAAGTTAACTTGCCTTCAGCAGGGAGAGGGTTAACTAGGTATAATATGGATTTCAAGTATAAACCAAATATTATAAATTGGATACATTAATTACCGGTAAAGATTAGAATTTTTCGGATTTTTCATATCACAATGTTATTGACCTGTATTTGGAATTGATGAGAATGTTTCACGTAGTGTATATAACGTACATGGCATGTGTCACTCCAGATGAGATGATAGGCTGGTGACACCTTCAGGCTTACTGCAGATTATGTCACATCCTATGTTAATTACAAAACCAGAGCTCTTGAAGTTATTTCAGCCATATCTCAGTATGAAAACTATGTTATTAGCTGCGGGTTATATTGCATCTTTAGATATCGCAAGTCTGATGTTAACGAAACCATGGGAATGTGATCAAATCCATGGGAAGGGATCAAATTATGGAAAAAAATTACCAGTGTGTTATTGACTTGGCAGTTTTTACAGGAGTTTGATGATGATAATTAAAGAAAAGCACAAATGGCTTGGAATTTACATTAATAACTTGATTTTGACTCCCTGATTATAAATAACAATTGGAAGTGAATATTGTGAACTGAATTTCCGCGACTCTACTTGTCGCAAATGAGCGAAAGATTCCCGCAGCGACGTTAAACTCCCATATTCACACTCCGCGACTCTACACTAAACTACTTTGAGGTATTAATGATGGTTTGTATTTGGATAGCCATCGTCTCTGAACTGAACCAAAGTAAATGTATATTGCTTTCTCATTCAATTTGATCTAGAATAATTTAAACATTTACAGCCAATTTTATTTTATTTTATGTAAAAGCATGATTGTTTGCACTGTAATCAAACATTTTAAAACAAAACACTAAGGCTCAGACTTAATGCTATTTCATGTAGATTTTGTCTGAAAGAACGTTATAGGCAGTTTACTAAGGTAACACTCCACTGTTATTTCGACATGCTTATTCACGGTGACCCGGGTTAAAGAGTTCCGCTGTAACATTAAACGCCATATTCACTCACTGCAACGTAAAACAATATCTGACTCACTTACTCATGGTGAATTTAGTGAACAGGAATATTTTGGGTGAGAATACGGTGAGATCTATTTCCTGAAACCGGACCCAGAGTTATGGTCTCTATTCACCAGACCCCGGACCCAATTACCAGCAATCTGATTGGCTCATGTGACCTTAAATATGAAC
>JAUTBZ010128128.1:0-31420 GCA_032361785.1 Lepetodrilus galriftensis | reverse complement strand
CATCAAAAAAGATCCGCTCACGTCATAGTAATGCTTGTTCTTACGACCCACACTGAAGATTTTGTGCTTGATAAACGGCTTGTAATACCAGTTATCATAAGGGATCTTGCTTTCTTAGTGAAGGTAATCCTTAGGTTGGTACAGTATAGCGACTTGGCATAAGCTTCCCGCCTTATGAGATCTAGTATTATTGCCCTTTATCGTTCACAGTATGGATAAGCTGGAATAAATCCAACTATGACGTGGAGAGGGAGTGAAACAAGAATTTTTATGAATTGAATCACCCTGCCAAGATTCTGGCAAAAGCCCGTGAACTATTGCCGTAATTAATTAAAAAAATGCAAAATGCCCATAAGAAAATCTTATGGGCATTGCAATAACTTCGTTCTCAAAAACTAATTTTAGTGACAGGTCGAAGAGCCGTCTGACCATTTTCCAGCTATCAGGCTGTTTGAAAGCTGACTTAAAAACTTGTGCTTCAGGCTGCCGTCTTGCTGGCTGATACGTTTCAAACGGTGCGCTGGCACTTTAACAGAAGCCATCCACATTGCAGAAAAAGCCATTTTACCAAGACGAATAGTCTCTTCGTCAGCAACGTCAAACATATCGACGTGATAGGCATTGCTTGCGGAACGCTTCAAGGTATCACCGGACCAACTGCTGTGATCCCCCAAGATCACTTGCTCATGGGCATCAAGCAAAAGCCTGTTCTGTGCCCAGCGAAAAGAAACATCATTTTCTTTTTGAATGAGAAGTGGTTCAATATCGCTGAGGAAATTTTCAAAATCCAGGGCAATCGGCAAATCTGAAAGGATCAGTTCCAGCTTTACATTCTGGTCATTCAATTCTGAAGCCTTGTCCAACAAGGCGCGTGTTACTTTTGACTCATGTGAATGCGCCAATAATCTTATTGTGCGGTTTCCTGAGACATAGTTTCCATTTGAAAGATCTGCCAAAAAACTATTTAGAAACGGCGTAAATTTATCAGTTGTCGCAGAAAGATTTGCATGAGGAAGCGGCGCCGAAAAACGTGAAAGAACACTCATTGGAAAAACCTTTGATTGGGGGGCAATAAAATAGCAAGAGAACAATACAGTTATGAGATATGATCTTACGGAAAAATGATTAAAAATAGATTTACCATAAATATATTTTTTGTTTTGTCCGCCCCTTTTTTCAAATTCAGTTTCTCCCTGCATTACACCAACAAACGAAAAACGCCTTTCCCAAAGAAGAGAAAGACGTTATCTGCTTACTTGTCTAATACCAACCTCATTGAACATTCCGTTATCAGGTCTTTTTGACTGGCTTGATGAAATCTGGAATATCAGGAGCGATCTGGTCAAGAATAATACTCTCATCAACTGTCACAGTGTGACGGTCATTCATGGTATCATGTTCGCGTGTTGCCCTCAAACCTGTATCTTTCCCAGCAAGACCAGCAACTGTTGATGATGGCGCTTTTGGCGGCTTATAACCTTCATCGGCTCTTTCAACCTGACGCGCACCAATTTCGCCTTCATGTCTGACAGTCCTGAGACTGGCAACATTTTCTGTCGCTTGCGGCGCTGGTCTTGAAGCTGTCGGCATCTGGGCGGCAGGTGTGCCAGATATCTGGTTACCAAACCCCATTGAAGATTCCACTTTTTGCGCCTGTTCTACATTTTGCAAAGCCTGATTAGCGCGGTTCATTTTTTCAACCCTATCACGCAAATGTTGGTTGTCAGCTTCATTTGAACTGGCAGCTGCCTGCCCTGCCAAAGCAGCGGGCTGTCCAGCGCCAGGCATAACCTGACCTTGTTGCGGGGCAACAGCGACGCCAGCGGGCATAGCAGGTTGCATTGGAACTGGCCTGTGGACTGGTGTCTGTTGCTGAGCTTGCGGTATAACAGGCTGCACAGGCTGGGTATTGACATTTGCCGTCGGGATACCAGAACCATTCACAGACATATTGCTATAATTTGCCTGTTTCCGACCCTGACCAGGCAAGGCCGGCATTCTTGGGTCTTGGCCTGAAGCGGCAGGAATTTGTAGTCCATTCTGGTTGACAGGATTTCTTTCCTGCGCCATCTCCATCGCCATCTTACGGCGTTTCAACTCATTTCTATGTTGTCCCTGCTCATCCCAATGTCTTCTGTAAAGCCTGTTTTGCTCTTCCAGTCTGCTTTTCAGCGCTTCCAGACGATTGCGACGCAGCAGATTTTGATCCTGCTTTTCTCTGGCCCAATGCTGTTCATGAACGCCAACCTTTTCGGCAGTCCCAATCAGGGCGTCCAGCATTACATTTGCCAAAACGCCTTTTTCAAAACGGTATGGACGAAATTTTTCAACATCAATCACATCATTATTGCCCTGCGAAATCAATGTCTTCTTGATCCATTTATCATTCGTAAGAGTACGTTCCAGCAGGTTCATAGACTTGTCAACAGGCTTTACAATCCCGCCCATCGCTTCCAGGCTCAAGAACAGATTCGCCAGATTACGGGATTTGGGATTATCATAAAGCGGCACAGCCACATAATAACGACCATTACGGCGATAGATATATTTATTCATCAAATCCAGGCCGCTACTTGCCAAGACTTTCCCGCTGTCAAAATTACCGCTTTCCCTTTGGTCGGCCTTGCTCAAGGCTTCCAACTGTTCCAGCACCTGAGAAAAATGTCCCTCTTCGGCATCCTTAATTTCCCTCTTAATGACATGCAGCTTATTAACGCGGCGGTTCAGGGAAATCAGCAAAATACAAAGGTCAACAAACAGAGCCACAAACAATGGAATATAGTCACGCGAACCAAGTCCAGCATCATTATCCGAATAGGTTGTCGTTGTTTTCTGGGCAGAGTTCACAGCTTCACGGCGCAAACGTCTGATTTCATCTGGCCCTGGAGGCATTTTGAAAGTTGGTATTGCAATCAGGGTCACAGCCAGCCTGCGGAAAGCCTCCACAATCGCTTCAGAACCCTCAACAGCGGCAATCTCAACTTTTTTAATCAATGGCAACTCGTCAATGGCTTTCACAGCACCGCGCAAGGCAATCTGTAGCTGACCATCAGGACAGTTAAACTTGCGGCCATTACCGGCATCAAAGCGGGTCTGGCGCGAACGGTTGTCAAACTGGTCACGCACCTGCTGCAACTGCGGATCACTACGCAAAGAGTTAAAACGGGCAATAGTCAGGCCAAGCTTGCGGCTCAAATTACCCAAAAACCTGTTACGCGTGCCTGTCTTAGGGTCAACTGTAGACTTGTCACCGGAAAGCACTTTTTTAATATCATCATTCAGGCCGGCAATATCCTTGTTCACCTGTCCGACACGACCAGAAATAAAATTGGAGGCAAAGTCAAACTGCTGGGCATCACTGTCACGCAAGCGGCGACGCGGGCCATCACCTGGCGCAGAACGTCCACATGTGCCGCCTTTTTCACGTTCAATACGCGCTTTTTCGGCAGACACTTCTGTCAGTTTCGCAAAGGTATTATTGAGGTTTTCAAGGCGGGTCTGGCCTGTGGTCAGGGCTGTCTGAACCTGACTGATAGCGGATGAGGCTGAACGGGTGGCCTCGCCGCGCGCTTCCAGATATTTCCAGTAAAAGCCAAAACCAAAACCAACAGAAATAAGGGTCAGAAAGGCATAGCCAATCACAAAAATAGGTTTGAGCCAGCGTGGGGTATCAGCGGAAAACAGGGAATCGAGAAGGTAAAGAATCATCATCATCAGCATGGCAACCGCAAAGGCAATCGCAATCTGGACACTGAAACCAACAACACCGTCCATGGCATTGGCCTGAATCAGCTCCAGCATACCTGTATAAGTGGCAAGCCAAGACAAGAAGGAGAGACCAAGGATCAAAAAAGCCTTGATAGGATCAGCCCAAAACCATCTCCACAGGCTGAAGCGTCCATTCTTATTTTCTTCTGCAAGCCTGGCTTGTTTTGTATATTCATACGCCACGGAGATATTGCTCCCTAAAAATTCCTAAAATCTGAACCCTATTTTTATAGCCTTCAGGGTCGTCCTGAACCAATCTATCTTACAATAAAGGCGATACTAAAAATATTTCTAATTATTAGTTAAGAGGCTCGCCTCAACGTCCGAACCTGTCTTAACCAGCCCTTATATCATCTTTTTTAAAACACACAACTGATAGGAAGATTACCTAGAACAAGAAGGTCGTAATGGCTAAATTATGGCCTTGTTACCCCTGTTTTATAGCTCTTCCACCCCTTATATATTGCGTTTTAAAGTGACCAGATCATGACGTTATCAACAAGGTAAAATAAACGGTTGGCAGCTGTATCATAAAGGCAGCAGGTTTTGAATTTTTGCAAAAGATAAAGATCAGTCTTTATAAATGACGGCTTATCGTCCTGCCGCATCCTTTACAGATTGACGTTTCAGGTCTTCAAGCAAGACCTTGACCAAGGGCGCTGCAAGTTGGCTGGAGTGAAGCTGACGCCCCAAAGGTTTCCTTGGATTACCCGTCCCCACCAAAACCACATAAGAATAGGCCTGTCTGTTGGCAAATTCAATGCCCCCTGCCACCCAGACATCAACCGTCTGGTCTGACTGGAAACCAACTTGTGTGCCTGTCTTGCCAATATGAATATTGACATCCTTACGCCTGTCAGCACACCAGTCAGAGATATGTTTCAGTGTTCCCTGTCTCTTGCCTTTATTGACATAACAAAAAGGGGCTGACAGTAATTTTTTAAGCATCTGATTGTTATTTTTATCAATGATACGATCCGGGGTAATGTCATCAGGCGAGCCTAGATAGTTTGCTTGCGGTGTCTGATAGGCACTGGTTGGGTCAGAACGATCTATAATATAGGGCAAACGGATCGCCCTAGAACCATAACCGCGTAAAGAAGCCAGTATCACTGTTGCCAGCTGATGAACCTTACGGGGACTCCCAGTAATATAACCATGTGCTATCGCTGTGGAAGCAGGTGTTCTGTCCTCCTTATTCCTGGCGTAAGGCATGTTAAAGCCAAAACTTTCCACCAGATGCTGAAGCGGGCCTTGACCAAATTTGACGAGGCGATGAGCCACAGGATTACTGAGTTAACAGGCAAACACTGTTTCAGCGCGGCGCAGCCTTTTTCGCCCGCCATCCTTTTGACGGCGGCATGTCCCCAAACCTCTTGAAGGTGCTTCTGTATCCAGATATTTAGAATTAAGCGTATCTTTGCCATCATTAGAAATTGCCACAGCCCCAATCATTTTGGCAATAGAGGCAATTTGCCTGGCCTCTTTTTGCGGCGCATAACGGCCATTTTTTTCAATCGCCGTGGAAGAGCCAAAATAATGGGCATTTTGGTTGGCCTCATAAAAGCGGACAATCTGTCCTTTGCTATTGGCAGCCACAACAATAATATCAGGTGTTGCACGTCCCTTTTCCAGTCCTTTTCTGACACCGCGCACATCCAGCGAATATTCATGGTCAAGCTTATTGCGATATTTATGATTGAGCTTTCCCAAAGCCTTCAGCAATTTTTCCCTGAATACATAATTTTCAACATGATCCAATGTCAGATGAACAGCCTTGACCGCATTACGCCAATCCAGAGAATATTGATCCTTTATTTCCGCCTTGGCCTCAAAACGGCTGCTTGGCAACAGCACATTGGCACGAATAACAGGGTTCGCCCCAACCAGTCTTTGGCTGCGGGGGTCAAGGTTCAGGTCTTTTTGGTTTTCAATGCTGAGACGGGCGACAGGCAACATATCTCCCAACTGATCCAACTCCAAGACAGTCGTCAACTGGTCAGCCTGATTTTCAGTCGCTAAAATATGCTTGGCACATGACTTGGCGCGGCGTCTGGTTATATATTGCCAGTTCCTGAGCCTGAGCCTGTTGACCCTTGTGCCGCCTTTCAGCACGATGATAGGTTTGTTCACGGCGCTGGCAAGGGTAAATTGTTGGGCAATACTGAGTTTACTGGACGGGATGCCGAACAGAATGCGGCTTGTCAGTTCCACACCATAGAGAGATCCCGCTGCGCGTTGTGCCAATGGCAAATGGTTGGCCGCCCATCGTTTCAGGGGCTGATAGTTCCAGTCCATGGAACCGTCAGGCTGGCGCACCTTTTCGCCGCGCAAATGATATTGCAACACAGGCGCAAGCACCCACTCCCCCAGTTTTCGTCTCACCTTGTCAATCCAGGTCTCTTTAGAGCTAGGCAAGGTCGAATAATAACTGCGGGCCAGCTGCATCGCCAAGGTTGAGCCACCGGCACCACGCCGAAACCCTGCCGCCTTACTGACAAAGGGAATATTGGTCAGGGGAATTTTAAGAATCCCCTTAATATCAATACCATAGGGATTATACCAGCCGCCCAGATCACGGTCTTCATGAAATTTCAGGCATTTCCAGTAATATTCAGGGACTTTGGAAACATGGAGCGATTTATGGTCAGGAAAGGCAACAATATCATCCAGATTAATCGCCCGTTCCGTCAGGTTAAGGTCATGCTCACTATCAAGACGTGGGTCAAAAATACCCATATCAACGCCGCGACTATCATAGATAGCCGTCCCACGGGAGCGTTCCTCAAAATAGTCAAAACTGCTTTCCCACCAGCTATGGGCAGCCCAGCCCCAAAGCGGGGCAACAACATAGACCAAGGTCACAGCTGAAAACAGATAGATAAAGAAGAACATCACCAATTTTTGCATGATACCTGGCCCCATGATAAATTCCAGGGGCGCAACCAACAACTTGAGCAAACGCAGAGGCAAAGAAATCAGGGCATCAAGCATAGCAATAATAATGCGGAACACTTCTGTCATGCGATATGTTTTCCTTATACCCTATAAATACTATACCCTATCAATAACAGGGTGATTCAATTCATAAAAATTCGCTCAATCCTTCCCCCTCACGTCATAGCTGAATTCATGCCAACTATCCATGCTGTGAACGATAAAGCGCGATAACAAGCCGTTTATAAAATACAAAATCTTCCGCCATGGATCGTAAGAACAAAGCCTTAGCCATGACGTAAAAAAGGGTATGATTCTAGCAACCCATGAATTGAATTACCTTGTATAAATAACATGTGAACTCAAAATGATACCATCACCTCCCAAAAACTTAAATGCTTATAAGAGAAGTGTTAGCACCTCTTTACGTCATTTATTAGAAATGCCAAAGTGACCTTTGGCGCTTTATATTTTCAACGACAAGATTTCATCTTTAACGCTGCTTTGGTATTATAGCCTATTGAAAACACAACAAATTCATGCCTAAAACACATTAATCAAATATACAGAAGTCCAAGAAGGCAAAATGTTACCCTCAATTTATCCCCCTCAACTGACTTGAATAAAATAATTCTTGATTATTTCACTCAAGAATTGCTTTTGCCTCAATATCTTGCTATATCCAGCTTAATATCAACAAATCAGACTATCTTAATTTATACGGAGTTTAGTTATTATGAGTGAAGAAGTATCCAAGGATCGCGTCCTTGAGATGTTACAAAAGGTGAAAGGACCTGACCAGGACAGTGATATTGTCACGCTTGGTCTTGTTTCTGAAATTGTCACCAATGCCGGAAAGGTTTACTTCTCCATCAGTATTGAACCTGGTCGTGCTGAAGAACTTGAACCCCTGCGTCAGGCTGCTGAAGAAGTTGTTGCCCGTATTGATGGTGTCAAATCTGTTGCTGTTACGCTGACCGCTGACCGTGATCCTTCCCAGGCTTCACAAGCCCCACAAGGCGGCGCACCAGCTGATGGCCCTGCATTGGCAAGTGGCCAGATCCCAATGCCAAATATCAAGAACATTATTGCTGTGGCATCCGGTAAAGGCGGCGTTGGTAAATCGACTACAGCTGTCAACCTTGCCTTGGCTTTTGCTGCAAATGGTCTGAAAACAGGTATCCTTGATGCCGATATTTACGGCCCCTCCATTCCGCGTCTTCTTGGTCTGTCAGGCCAGCATCCTGAACCGGGCGGTGATGGCGACAGCATCAAACCGATGAAAGCTTTTGGCATGGAAGTCATGTCAATCGGCTTTTTGGTTGAAGAAGATGCCCCTATGATCTGGCGTGGTCCTATGGTGATGTCTGCCCTGACCCAGATGCTTCAGTTTGTAACCTGGGGTGAGCTTGATGTGTTGGTTGTGGATATGCCTCCTGGAACAGGTGACGCCCAGTTGACCATGTCTCAGGCTGTGCCGATTGCTGGTGCTGTGATTGTTTCAACGCCGCAGGATTTGTCCCTGATTGATGCCCGTAAAGGTCTCAATATGTTTAAACAGGTGAAAGTGCCTGTGCTTGGTATTGTTGAAAATATGAGCTATTTCCTTTGCCCAAGTTGCGGCGAACGCTCTAATATTTTCTCAACAGGTGGCGCAGAAGCAGAAGCAGAAGCCATTAAAGTGCCGTTCCTTGGCGCTGTACCACTTCATATGGATATTCGTGAGAAATCAGATGCAGGTCAGCCTATTACAGTGTCTGAACCTAAATCAATCCATGCTGAAATCTACCGCGACATTGCGGATAAAACGTGGACTGAGCTGGATCGCCTGAAATCGAAAAACACCTATACACCTAAAATTGTTGTTGAATAGGCTTTTTTGATCACCAAAACAATAAAAAAGCCTGGGGTGGAAAGACATAAATCTTTTGCTCCAGGCTTTTTATATTGAGACTTATTGACGCAACACTCAAAGGAAAAAACCATGTTTGAAGTTTTTGAACTCAACCCAACTGAAATCCGCCTGAACAAGGCCAAGGATGAACTCACTGTCACGTTTGAAGACGGCAAGGCCTTCACCTATAGTGCCGAATTTCTGCGTGTTACCAGCCCCAGTGCAGAAGTACAGGGTCATGCTGAACATCAGAGAAAAACCGTCCCTGGCAAGAAAAATGTTAAGATTGAAGCTCTGGAACCTGTGGGTAACTATGCCATTCAGATCAATTTTGATGATGGACATGATACAGGCATCTTTAGCTGGCGTCATTTTTATGACACAGGTCTGAGTCAAGACAAGCTATGGAATCGTTATCTTGATGAGATGCAGGAAAAAGGTCTGAGCAGATAAACGGTAAAAGTCAATAAAGTCCCGTCATAACAATGATTTATTTTCATGCTGTGCTAAAACAAGCATGAATATAGATGATATTCAACACGGGGACTTTTAGGAGAACACACTTTATGCATTTTCGTGATATTTTTTCCCTTAAAACGGCAGGACTGTTGACAGCTCTTGGCGTTATGACGTTTACGTCACTGCCTCAAGTTTCCATCTCCAAAGCCCAGGCGGGTTCAAATAAATTTATTGCCATTGGCACAGGTGGCCCAACAGGGGTCTATTTTGTCGTTGGTCAGGCCATTTGTAATGTGGTCAACAAGCAGTCCCTGATGGATATGAAAAAGGGCAAAGGGTCTGCCCTGAAATGCACAGCCCCCTCAACGGGCGGTTCTGTCTATAATATGAATTCCATCATTTCAGAAGACTATGACCTTGGCATTGTCCAGTCAGATATCCATTATGAAGCCTTTAAGGGCACAGGTAATTTTGAAGGCAAACCCTTTAAAAAATTACGCTCCCTATTTTCTGTCCATGCAGAACCGTTCCAAATTCTTGTCTCCAAGGATTCTAAAATCAACAGCTGGGCTGATCTCAAAGGCAAACGCGTTAATATCGGCAATCCTGGCTCAGGCCAGCGCGGCACCTTTGAAACCTTGATGGTGGCGCATAATATTGACGCCTCTTATTTCAGCAAGGTGACAGAACTGACCTCTACTGAACAGTCAAAAGCTTTGTGCAATGGTAATATTGATGCCTATGGCTATACCGTTGGTGTGCCAAATGCCAGCGTTGCCCAGGCGGCTGATGGTTGCGGTGCCAAGATCATTACCCTTGATACCAAAGAAATTAAGAAACTGGTTACAGACCTGCCTTATTTTAGTGAGGCCACAATCCCTAAAGGTATCTATTCAACCACTGATACTGATGTCAAAACATTTGGCGTCACCTCTACCATCGTCACAAGCAGCGATGTCTCAGAAGAGACAATCTATAAGGTTGTCCGCGCTGTATTTGAAAATCTGGAAGAGTTTAAAAAGCTTCATCCTTCTTTTGCCCAGCTGGATCACCTCAGCATGATTAAAAATGGCCTTTCTTCTCCGCTTCATCCTGGTGCCATAAAATATTATAAAGAAAAAGGCTGGCTGAAATAATAATAAAACTATTGGTTAAAGGGGCTGTCTTGGCTATAAGTCAAGGCAGCCTTTTTTTTGATTCTGACCCAAGCAGACCTCTTTCATGCCTTCCTCTACCAGCACCACTCCAACATCCCTGCCTGAAAGTACCCAGCATGAACTGGAACGCGAGACGGGCAATGTCCAGTTTGCGCCCCCTTATGATAAAATCTTTGCGGCACTGGCTTTGTCATGGGCGCTGTTTCAGCTCTGGATTGCCTCCCCCCTGCCCTTCAAGCTTGGGTTTGGACAAATATTTGACCTTGAAGCGGCTGCCGTACATCTGTCTTTTGCCTTTGCCCTGTGCTTTTTAGCCTTTGGCGTCCGTAAAACAGCTGATTACACCCTAAAACACACCCCCTCACGGCTTGACCTTTTATTTGTTGTCCTGAGCGTATGTGTCACCCTTTATCTCATCATCAACCATGCCAATATTGCCCAAAGGGCTGGCCGCCTTGCCACCCTTGATATTTTTGGTTTTGCCTTTCCCTTTGAGGTTCTGATTGGTGGCATTGGTATGGTGCTATTGCTGGAAGCCACACGGCGCACCATTGGCCTGCCGCTGATGGTGATGGCAATTATTTTTCTGGTCTATTCCCTGGCCGGCCCCTATATGCCTGATCTGGTCTCCCATAAAGGCATCTCACTCAGCCGATTAGTGGACTATCATTGGCTGACTGGCCAGGCCGTATTTGGCATCCCGCTTCAGGTCGTCACTAATTTTGTCTTTCTGTTCGTTTTGCTCGGCGCATTGCTGAACCGTGCGGGCGCTGGGCAATATTTCATTGACCTCGCCTTTGCTGCTGTTGGCAAATATCGCGGCGGCCCTGCCAAGGCTTCTGTGCTGGCTTCAGGCCTGACAGGCATGATTTCTGGCTCTTCCATCGCCAACACCGTCACCACGGGTACATTCACCATCCCTGTCATGAAACGCACTGGCCTGTCTGCTGAAAAGGCGGGCGCGATTGAGGTGGCGGCCTCCACGGACGGCCAGATTATGCCGCCCATTATGGGCGCGGCGGCCTTTGTGATGGCTGAATTTTTGGGCATGAGCTATTCCAGCATTGTCACCCATGCCGCCATTCCTGCTTTTATGTCCTATCTTGGCCTGTTTTATATCACCCATCTCGAAGCGGTGAAATATGATCTCAAACCTATACCTGAAGATGAGATCAGCCCTTTTAAAGCGATTTTCTGGCAGGGTGCGCATTATTTTTTACCCATTATTGTATTGGTGCTGCTGTTAATGGTGATGGATTTCACCCCCAGCGCTGCTGTGTTCTGGTCTATTATCAGCCTGCTGCCTGTGATCGTCTATCAGGAAATGCGCCAAACCAATTTTGACAAAAGCCATCTACTGGCCTCTGTTTCCAACAGCTTTCACCTCATCAAAGATGGCCTGATTGATAGCAGTAAAAACATGATTTCCATCTCTATCGCGGTTGCCACCGCTGGCATCATTGTCGGGGCTGTGGCCTCAACAGGGCTGAACAATGCCATGATTGGCATGGTCGAAACCATCGCAGATGGCAATATCTATATTTTATTGGTTCTGACTGCCGTTCTGTGCCTCATCCTTGGCATGGGACTGCCCACCACCGCCAACTATCTGGTGGTTGCCTCTATCATGGCACCTGTTCTCAGCCAGCTTGGCGCAGATTCGGGACTGGTCATGCCTCTGATTGCTGTGCATTTATTTGTATTCTATTTTGGCCTGATGGCCGACACCACGCCCCCTGTTGGCCTTGCCGCCTATGCCGCTGCTGCCATATCACGCGGTGACCCCATAAAGACGGGTATCCAGGCCTTTACCTATTCGATCCGCACCGCCATATTGCCCTTTATCTTTATCTTTAACCTCGACCTGCTGCTGATCAATGTCAGCAACCCGCTCTATGCCCTCTATATTTTTATTATTGGTGTCATTGCCATTATGTGTTTCACCTCCCTCACCTTCCGCTTTATGAAAACCCATCTGGCCTGGTGGGAAATGGCTGTTCTCACACTAATAACGGCCATGCTGCTGCGCCCTGGCTTTTTTATCAATCAGATCCAGCCTCCCTGGACAGCCCAGCCAATATCCACATTGCTGTTGGGGCACGGCATGGAAAATCCGCGTTTTCACATTCGCCGCCTGACCCCGTCAGGTACAAAGCAAAAAATCATTACCATCAAGGGACAAATCAAGACCATCCAGCATCACGGCCTGACCCTTGCCCCTGCCAAAAATAATATGATGGAAATTACCAATGTGAAGTTTATGAGCAAGGCCGAAAAATCAGGTTTCCAGTTTGGCGACGTGATCAAAAAGGTCGAATATCCCAACACAGACCGCCCCAACAAAAACTGGATTATCCTGCTCGCCCTGGCGCTGCTTGGCCTGCTCGTCAACCACCAAAGCAACAAGGCCGGCAAGCCCATTGACTGGCAAAAAAGACGAAACCAGCTGGCAAAGGGCAAATCAATCATTTTGAAGAAAGTAGCCAAAAGTAAGGGCTGATACTAAATCTCATAAGGCGCGACTCTTAGGCCAAGCCGCTATACTGCACCAGCCTAAGGATTGTCTTCGCTCAGAAAGCAAGATCCCTTATGAGAACTGGTATAAATAGCTACCCGACTTTGGCATATTGACAACTTGTTGTCGTTATGACAATATAGCGTCATGACACAACGACAAAAAAATAAGCAACTCACAAATCTGGTTCTTGAAGTCTTTCGTCTCAATGGACATTTTTTGGACGCTGGTGACCGTCTGACCAAACCTTTTGGCCTGACCAGTGCCCGTTGGCAGGTCATGGGGGCTATTGATCTGGCAGGACAGCCCCTCAGTGTCGCACAGATTGGCCGACGAATGGGACTTTCGCGCCAGGCCGTACAGCGCATTGCCAATGACCTTGAAAAACTGGGTTTTTGCAGCTTTGCCCCAAACCCCGACCATGCCCGCGCCAAGCTGATTTTGCTGACTGACAAGGGGCATGACACCTTGGGTCAACTCGACAAGGCTCAGGCACAATGGATTACTCAACTTGGCGAAGGACTGGATGAAAAACACATCACCAGTGCCCTCGAACAACTCAGGCTCATTAGCCGCAACAATGAAACCACGTTAAGGGAAACGAAATAATGGACATATATAGCCTTCTCAAATTTGCTCATATTATTGGCTTTATCCTACTTGGCGGCGGTCTGCTTGCTGTGTTCATGTCAGAGCTGGAAGCCTACCGCACCAAGGAAATGAAAGCCTTTGTTGAGGCGGCGCGTTATACCGCCCGCTTTTATGACGGCCTTGTCATTCCAGGGGCGATCACAGTTGCTATTTCTGGCTATTTCCTGCTCGACAAATTAGGTCTGGGATTTTTTGATGCGCCCTGGATCATTGGCATGTGGGGACTGTTCTTGTTTGAATTTGTGGAAGGCAATACCATCACCCGCCTCCAGTTTCGCAAAACCCTGCAACTGTCAGAAAAAGCGCAGAGCGAGGACAAAGCTTTGACCGAAGAGGTACGCCATGAAGCCCGCACCACTCTGAACCAGATTGTCCATTTTCTCGACCTGCCCATGTTTGCCGTCATTGTTTATTGCGGTACAGTGCGCCCTGATACGTGGAATGGCTTTCTCGCAGTCTTCATCCCTGCCCTGATCGTCACGACCCTCTTGGTGATTTTTGTGCCAAGAATTGCCCAAAGAACCTTGGGGTAGAGCATAATCAAGATAAATCGAATCGGCTTATCTGGTTAAAGTATGCGACCAATAAAGACTGTGGAGCAAAAAATGATCGTAATTTTGTGAATTAGTATTTCTTCGCTCTTTTCAAAACCTTCTTTTCCCATTTGTCTAACTTCTTTTTTTCGTAAACTTCTTTAACAGTGGCCCGGTCCCATCCTGACAGACTTTCAAAGCGCTTTGGTACTTTGGTAAAAGTTGAAATGAACGGTTCACGCCCTTGCCCCTGATAAAGCATTGCCCAGTCATCAAACATCATAAAATAATTTTTCTTGTTGGGGTTTCCCATAGGCCAACAAATTTTGGCTTCATCCTTGAGTTGATCCAAAGCAGAAAAATTTTGGGGAAAAGTGATGCTCCACCGATGCCAATAATCCAAATCCTCAAGCAGTAATTTTATTAAAAAGGGTTCTATTTTTTCGGATTCATAAATCTCATCATCTATGAACATGGTATTGCCCGGCACTTCTCTTGACAAATACATCCCGCCCCCGCCTTGAGAATCGCTGGTAAAACATCCCCCCAAACCATAACAAAAGCCCAGATCGTTTGCCCCAGGCCTGAAAGGCAAATAGGCCTCCCCCTCATCAGAAGAACATTCAAGCAAAGCACCAAGCCGTTCATAAACCTGCTTAAGACAATCAGGAATATCCCTGAAATTTTTCTTTGTCCTTAGTTTTGCCTGTGCTTGTGAAAAACCATAATAACCGATCACAAAATCTATGACTTCACCAATTGACTTGTCTTCACTTATACTAAATTTCATAAGGCTAGCCCCTTATGATAAGTCGCTATACTGTACCCGTTGGGGATTACCTTCATTGTGAAAGCAAGATCCCTTATGAGTACCGGTATTATATCCAAAGCCTCATCCCCTCTTTTTGAACCATTTAACCCTGTAGAAAATAATAGATTTCTTAGTTTTAGGGGTAAATATAAAATTCATCAATGCTTTTTACTCAATAAAAGCACAGAAGGATCAAGATAAAATATTTTTTTCCAGCCTTGTGTGCTGAAATCCCAACGCCAGGGATAGGGGGTAAGGGTTACAATTGAATAATGTAGATGGGCAGGTTTACCGCGTGCATTGCCGCTGTTTCCAATTCTGCCAATGGCCTGCCCTGAAGTCACAAATTGCCCAGCATGAGCCTCTAGCTTTTTCAGATGGGCAAAATAATGCAAACGCCATTTCGCCCCCAACATCAAGATAACATTGCCACCTTGTTTGATATGGCCTGTATAAACAATAATCCCGTCCGTCGCAGATAAGAGCGGTGTCCCTCTTTTGGCAAAAATATCAATGCCTTTATGAACCCCTGATTTTCCCCAAGGCTCTGACCAAAATGTGCGATGATTCCAGTCATTTGATTGTCCCCCTTTGATGGGTATCACCAACCGCTCCGGCAAAGTAAAGCCAATGGCAATCAAGAATAGAAGGATATAACCAAAATATTTCAATCCCCTATTCCTCACCCTCAACCTTGTCAGGCACATTATAAACCACCTTGCGCATCAGGGCGGAGCATTTTTCGCGGATGGGTTTTTCCAGCACATTTTCAGGGCTGCAATCTTTCATCAGGAACTTTTCCAGATCAGCGATGCGGCCACCTTCGTTATCAGCAACTTCCCCCAGCAAATCCTGGGTTTTTGTGCTGTCCATCCGTGCCTTGACGTCATCATAGAGATAGTTCATCGCGACTTGTGAAGGGTTGGAGAGACGTTGCACCCTGTCATAGTCCTGCTTCCAATAATAGATCGCTCCAGCAATCCCAATTATTGAGACAACAGGCACAATCACGCTGGTTGTGCGCAAGAAAAGGGAGGGTCTCCATTCAGGGTTTAGCTCTCTGTTCAGCCTGCGCTTATAGCTGCGCAAAGCAGGACGCAGAACTTTTCGGGCAAAGACTTCCAAAAACAGCGGCACAAGCAACAGCATAGACGTCCAGAACATGCTGGCAGTTTTGTAGCCATATTTGGTGGCGCGGACAATGGGCTTGGCGACCTTCATCACCTTGAACAGGCGTGGCCCAAAAATATGAAACAGCCCAGGTGTGCGTTTGCCAAAAATCTTGGTCAGACGTTCAGCCCGTGCCAACTCCTTGGTTGTACCAACATATTTCAAGATACGGTAAGCGCCTGTAAAGGATGTACCATTCTTAATATTTTTGACCCGTCCAAACATGCGGCTCAGCTGCTTTGAACTGCCAACCCGTAAAAATTTGGTTGGTTGCTTAAAAACCGCCTTGGCTTCCTTAAATGACATTTTGGAAAGTGACTTTTTCAGCAAAGGCATATCCACCGCCTTTTTGACAATCGGTTTCAGGAGACGGGAAAATTTATGCCCCTTCTTACCTGTCTTGATGACCTGCTTGGCAATAGAAGCCCCGCCCGCAGCTGTTGGGTTGGCTGTCAAAACACTGACCGCCGAAGCCCCGACCCCAAACAGGGACAGGCCAACAATTACATCATCCACTTCCTTGCCCTTGGACCAGTTCATACCCTGATGGGTCAGGTCGGCAACATCACCCAACACAAACAAATCAGAGGCCGCATTACAGGCCAGCCCCTCTCCTGTTGAAACATCACGGGTAAACATGGACTTGACGCAGTTTTTGGTCATGCGCCAATAGCGGCGCAAAGGCTGATAGGCGGTCTTGAATTTTTTGATGGTTTCAGGCTGCACCCCAAATTTTTCAGGGTCGGACTTCACAATTCTATAATAAATATTGGCACGTTCCAGCTCATCTGCTTCCAAGGCCTTGAGAATTTTACCGTCAATATTGCCGCTAATGGCTGCCAATGGCAGTTCCACCATAATAGTGCGCTTGATGTCGGCATTGCTTGGTTCACCCGAAATAATGACATCCATTGTTTTGGAGGCCAGCACATAATAATAGCCAACCGAAACCAAGGCCGTCAGCACCAAGAATATCTGCACCCAACGCACCATGCGCAGTTTTTTCTCTATTTTCTGAACCTGATTTTCTGTAAGGGGTTTGGTCATTATTTTCGCCGATAATTTGGGATAAGCAGGAAGCAACCGCCCATAACTTATGAGCCGTATTACTTTAACATCCCTATTATGGCTTTAGTGAGAATTTTAGCATTGACAAAACAACAATCTAAAGGCGTATTATACATCCGAAAGGGTTATTTTACAGTGCAAGGCGTTCAACCTACAAAGAAAGTAGCATCAATGCCCAAAACTTTTATTTTTTCAGTTGAATGTCGCCCGTCATAAGCAAGGCAATTTGACATATCAGCCCTAAAGGGACGCCAGAAACATCTTTCTCACGGCACAATTCCAATGATTGTTCTCCGCTAAGCATGTATTGGGCTGAACCCTGCACGGTTTTGGGCGTCTGCGCCTTACGGCTCTTTTTTTCTGTCCTTATGACACCCCTTAATATTTTATCGGCTTCTTCACCGCACATTTTTTTATTTTCGGCGCTTGCGGTGCGATAAGAAATGCAATTTTGTTGCTTCATTCGGGGGCTGGAAAACATATAACCTGCCCCACCCACAATGAGGGTTAGTGCCAGCCCCCCTTCAAAAAGATGATTACCCTTGGATTTTAGCATAGACGTCTCCTAAAAATATCAGTGAATAATATTTTTATCATAACCTCCCAACAATTATAAACGCATTAAATAAAATGTTTGTATTTATTTAAAAAGGTATATTCTTAAAAAGAAGTCTTCAAAATACCCATAATGACTGTTCTTAAAAAGGGATGGTTCTATACCTCAATGGTGTCCCAAGCCGTTCACCATTATCTATGACTTAAAATAATAGTTCGGCATATCATCAAATAAGTTTTGAAAAAATTTGACCAGATCGAATAAAATTACGATAAAGGCAATATTTTCAATCGCTCAGAAAAGAGATTTATCATGGGGAAAAATGCCAAGAACAAACGCAAGGAATCTTTGGAAAAATATTTTAAAGACCATAAACCTGAAAATATCCCGCACCCAGAGGAATGCCTGCTCTCAAAAGATAGCCTGAATTTATTACGTAGTAAGTCTTTGTTTTTCCATAATTTTCCATTCTATGTTCCCGATCATGTTACATGTCCCTCTGGTTACATCATAATATTGCCTGAGACCATTCCAGGCAATAAAATGAAGGGAAGATATAGCTTTTACACAGACCATGACGGTCATGACGAGAAAACAGAAAGTCCTGCCCTAAACCTATGGGGCAATGCCCATTGTTGGAATGTTTCTGTCGGAGAATATGCTCCTGGCTCAGGCCCTGGTGACTTTGAAAAACGATTTGCCTCAGAAGAAAAAGCCATAGAATATGTGTTGGACTACTTCTTCAATCCTCAAAACCCCCATTTTTTGGAGGCTCATCAGGCCTATACTTCTTGTCTTAAAAAGCATCTATAAAAACATAGATTTCCAGCAGCACTCCGCTACCTGCCACACGCCCCAAGTACAAACAGCCAATAGTGACCAATCTCATTCGTGGTTGACTTGAGATAACAGCGTTTATCAAGCGGCGTGCTAAAGACGAGAATGGCACGCATATCAGTGATAATGGATTTATTGCTGCCAAAATAGGAATGCCCAACAAAACTGGTCGTGACATCTGTGGCATCTATCACATCAATGCCGTCGGGTACTTTTTTGAGCGAGCGCATATTGCCAAGACGGCCAAAACCATTAAACCGCTCTGACATCTGGAGCGCCTTGTCTTTTTTGGAGGTATAAAGCGTTATACGCGCCTTATCTTGCATAATTTTGGGCGCAATATTTTCAAAAAAAGTGGCGGCATCAATGTCAGGGGCAGCCAGAATGATTTCTTTCAAACGCTCCTGCTCTTTATCCGTAAGCTCTTGACGCAGATTGACCAAAGATTTTGCCAGAGCGCGGCTTCCCATGCTGTGCGCAATCAGATGCAAACGGCTGGGTTTGGTCTTTCTGATAATATCAAGAATAAAGTCCTGAAGGTGCAGCTCCCCCCACTCCACATTGCTTTCATCACGCACATATCCCTTAGCCGTCCCCTGAGAAGGCCAGCTATACATGATCGGCGCGCCCTCAAACCCCATATCAAAGGTCATCTGTGCTGTGCGGCGGGCGGCATCCTTAAAACTGTTATAATAGCCATGGACAAAAATAAAGGCATCGCGGCTTTCAGTGCTGTCAACCCGCCCCTTCAGCGTCTCAAAAAAATCATCCCTCTCCAGCCGTGTAATATGGGTCAGGGTGACATGCTTTTTAGGGTTTTGCTTGAACTCAAATTTGAGCCAGGAATAGGTTTCCAGCTCACCGGGGACATGATTGGGCGGGATGGCTACATCACTATAGCCATAGGAGAATGTAGCACGCTCTGCACCATAACGATCCGTCCCTTCGTCAACGCCCAAATCATTTCTGTCCGTGCCGTAATAGACCCGCACAACCTGCTCTGAAGACGCGGTCAATGGTTTGGGGCGATAACCGCCATTATCGCCAGGATCAGAATCGTGCTGGTCTTCAATTCTGGACTGCATTCTTTTGACAACTCTTAGTGAATTGGTCAAATTTCTTTCCTGTTGCCGGCTTTGGCGCAAGCTTCTTTGATTTTGACGAACAGAACGGCGCATAGTCACCTGAGTGTTCTGTATCGCACTCATCTGGGAATTTACTTGCGACAGCCTGGTTTGATATTTTGATATCCCCTTTTTGTTCATCACAATTTTATTTTTCATCAGGTCAACCCTGTGTTTTGCTGAATGCAGCTGACTTTTAAGCTGCCTCGTCTTTTGCTGATACCCTGCAACCTGCTTCTTGGCCTTGGTTGTGTTTCTTTTGGCTGTACCCAACAGCGCCAACTGTTTGCCCAGTTTGGCCTGAACAGTCTTGAGACGTCTCTGCGCCTGCCTGACCCTCCTTTTAATTTGTCTTTCGCGCCCCAAAAGACCAAACAGTTTTTTCCTTTCATTTGCCAACTGTCCTTTGGCTCTGCCTATAGACTGGTTCAAGCTGGAAATCTGGCGTTGCAGGCGGCTTATTTTAAAGCGAGAACCACTTGCTGAAGAGCGCACACGCCGTTCTTGCACAGCTATCCGCGCTAATTGTTGGCGCAACCTGCCTTGGGTCTCAACATCCTTTGTACGACGCAATTTTCTGGAAATTGCATTTCTTTGTCGCGACAGCCTTGCCAGCTTACCCCGTACTGCCCCGCGCGCTGCCCTCACTTGAGAAAGCTCACGGCGCAACCGCCTCAGACGGCCACCACCAGAAACAGCAGCGCTCAATTTACGAATTTTAGCCCTTGTCTTTTTCAGGGCGCGCTGGTCATGATGCCCTTTATTTCTCGCGTCTGACAGGGCTGATCTGGCACGACTTTCTTCTCTCTTCAAGCGGTTCACCTTATCCCTCAAACCATTTTCAACCCGTTTTTTGCTGGATAAGGCAGCGTTTAAACCAGCTAATTTATTTTGCGCATTGCGCCATTTGGCCTTGAGACCAGGTATTTTTTGACGTGCTGCACGCCTCTTTTCCTCAAGTCTGATCAGCTCTTGTTTTTTGGAGGCAATTCTTTTTCTCAGTTTGGCTGTCTCTCCTTTTAAAAAACGATACTTGTTAGAAAAGGATGCCTCTTGACGCTTGTCCCTCTTGATGGCCTGAGCCAAAACCTCTGTTTTGCGTCTGGTCACAGAGAGCCTGTCTGCAATATGTTTCTGATTTTTTTTTGCGCTCCCGCTTTTGTCCAGCGACGTCAGGCGGCCTATTGTGCGCAATGTATCTGGATGGTTATAGCCAAGCCGTTTCTTTTGGATAGACAGAACCCTTTGATAGAGTTGAATCGCCTTTTTATTTTGACCCTTTTGCCAGCTTTTTGCTGCCGCCCTGTTCAGATAACGCACCAGCTTAAGCGAGCCACGACCAAAGCTGCTTTCTGCACTTTTAAGCGATTTTTGCGTCTTGATACCATTATGTGCTGCCCCGCCATAACTCAATGAAACAGGATAAAATAAAGTGGCTGCGCCCAAAAAAGAAACCAGTATCCGCCGAAATTCTACGTTCATGACAACCTCCTATGTCAGAAAAGATACCCATAACGCAGACCCTCAAAAAACGAAAAGGAGTAAAGTTAATTCATCTTGTAAATATAGGTGTTTCTATTTTAATTACTAGGGACTAATACTTATCCCTCAGTTTTATTTCCCCACTTCTCCCCACTAAGACGTTTGCAGGTGGATAAAATATTTATCTTTACCGCCTGCCATTGTGTTGCCCCGCTCCTGTCCCTTATTATATCCAATAATTGGGTAAAACAGTAGAGATCAAAAAGGCAAATGCCAATGCAGCGGGCGCAGGAAATTTTAGAAAAAACATTTGGCTATGAAAGCTTCCGGCTTGAACAGTCAGGCATTATTGAAACCCTGATTGGGGGCGGCGATGTACTGGCGCTGATGCCCACGGGCGGCGGCAAGTCGCTGACCTACCAAATCCCGGCTCTTGTCCGCAAGGGCTGCGGGATTGTGGTTTCGCCCCTAATTGCCCTGATGCAGGACCAGGTCGCAGCCCTGAAACAGGTTGGCGTCAAGGCTGCCTTTCTCAACTCGACCCTGAGCCAGGAAGAAAGCTTTGATGTGCTGCAAAATTTGCGCGATGGCAAGCTTGATATGCTTTATATTGCCCCTGAACGCCTGATTAATGACTATATGCTTGACCAGCTCCGCTATGCCGACCTGTCGCTTTTTGCCATTGACGAGGCGCATTGTGTATCACAGTGGGGACATGACTTCCGCCCTGAATATCGCAAGCTTTCTGTGTTGCAGGACTGCTTTCCTGATGTGCCACGCATTGCCGTGACAGCCACCGCAGATGAGCGTACCCGCGAAGAAATCATTCAGCAATTGGGACTGGGCGAAGCCAAAAAGTTTATCTCCAGTTTTGACCGTCCCAATATCCGCTACACAGTGACCGAGGGCAATGGCGGGCGCAACGCTTTAGCAAAATTTATTGAAAATGAACATCAGGGTGACGCGGGCATTGTCTATTGCCTGTCCCGCAAAAAGGTGGAAGAAATTGCCAACTGGCTTTGCCTGCAAGGTCATAACGCCCTGCCCTATCATGCCGGGCTTGCCCCTGATGTCCGCCAGGATGCACAAGAGCGGTTTTTGCGCGAGGATGGCCTGATTATCTGCGCCACCATTGCTTTTGGTATGGGGATTGACAAGCCTGATGTCCGTTTTGTCGCCCATATGAATTTGCCCAAATCTATTGAGGCCTATTATCAGGAAACAGGCCGCGCCGGACGTGATGGCCAACCTGCCAACGCCTGGATGTCATACGGCCTGCAAGACGTGATCCAGCTCCGCAACTGGGTCGAACAGTCCGATGCTGGCGAAGAACATAAACGGGTGCAGGGTCATAAACTTGACGCCCTGCTTGGCCTGTGTGAACAGTCCAACTGCCGCCGTATCTCGCTGCTGGCCTATTTTGATGAGGTGCTGGAGCAACCCTGCGGTAACTGTGACAATTGTATTGAGCCGCCCAAAATGTATGACGGCACGGTCGATGCCCAAAAATTGCTCTCCACGGTTTACCGCACCAACCAGATGTATGGCGTTGGCTATATTGTCGATATTCTCAAGGGCAAGACCGATGACCGCATCACCCGTAACGGCCATGACCAGCTTAAGGTTTATGGTCTGGGTGATGACAAAACTGTGCAGCAATGGAGCCGCATTGTCCGCCAACTGATCGCTGAAGGGTATATTTACGCTGATGTTGAGAGTTATGGTGCGATCAAGCTAACCGATAAATGCCGCCCAATTTTGCGCGGCGAAGAAACCATCATGTTGCGCATTCCTGTCAAGGCCAAGATGTCCCCCGCCAAAAAACGCAAGACCAACCGCGCCGTTTTCAACCTGTCAGAACAGGACAAACCCCTCTATGACGCCCTAAAATCCCTGCGCACCAACCTCGCCAAGGCAGGCAATGTACCGCCCTATGTCATTTTTGGCGACGCCACCTTGGAAGAACTCATCACCTTCCGCCCCGACAATGACGACGCCCTGCTGGTCATCACTGGCATCGGCGAAGTCAAACGCGACCGCTACGGCAAAATGCTACTCGAAGTCATAGAACAATACCCAAAGGTTGAGGCGGCGTAGATCTCTTTATCCCAAACCCTTAAATTTTTGACACATCAAATCTGGTTGAAAACAAACACCAACCTCACCTATTTTGCCGCCTAATTTCCGACCTTCAGGCGGCTGATGACCATGTTGTTGGTTTGGCCGAGGGTTGGGTTTTGGAGTAGGCCGAAGGATTTTCGGGCGGACAGGCGAACCATATTGGCGGTATGGACATAAAGCTCGACAACATCAATTTTGCCATCCCCATTGCCAACAGGGTTTTGGTCTGCTGCCCCTGCCAGACCTGTGATAAAGTGGCGGGTAAACAGTCCCACCCCATAATCTGGATCTTCCAAGGCCTTTTGACTGCCCAAGGAAGCCATAAAGATGGTCAGACCTGGTACAGGTACAGAAGACTGTAACTGAACCGACAACTCAGCCGCATTTGGTGGCAGGATTCCATTGCCTGTCTTGCGCCCAAATTCAGTCTCCAAAATCAGCATGATGGAAGAAGCCCGCAATTTTCTCAGGTTTCGGAGCAACAAAGAGATGCTATAGGCTGTATGGGCTTCCCTGCCCTTAACCGCATCAACAGGCAACAGGTAATTTTTGCCATTGGCACTATTATTCATGGCATGTCCTGAATAATAGATCATGATACGGCTTTCAGGGTGGCGCTGTAGTCTCTCCCACAAGGCCGCCTTGCCATTTTCTGCCGAACCCAGAACGGTTTCCATTTTAGCCAGTGTTGCATTTCTCAAATCAAAAATATTATCCGTACTATAGCCCAAATGCTCGCTCAGAAATGAAAACATCGCCCCAACATCGTTCAGCGCATTGCTATTAATGCCATACTCTTTTTGATAATCCTTATTGCCAATCAGAACCGCTATGGTATTGACGTTACTTGCGCTTTCAGGAAAATCTCGGTACAACCCCCTTGCCTTTGGATAAGAGCGCCCGATCAGACGCGGCTCTTCCTTGGAAAAAAGCAGAGATGTTGACGGATTGGTACAGACCTCAACTTTTGCATTTTTCTCAACCTTCATCACCTCATCAAGAGACATATAGGATGAAACTTTCAGACAGGACTTGCACCATTGAATATCATATTTTTCACCATAGGCGATCTTGTCGGCCTCAGACATGGATTCTGGCGCCGGCAGACAGGATTTTGAGCATTTTTTGAGGCGCTCATTCGTGCCATATGTTGTTGTCAGAAAATCATACAGGTCTGATGGCAGACAAGAGCTTGCAACAGCTGGAGAGGCCGAGGCAAACGGCCTAGTCGCACCTGTCACATTGACAGGACGCGGCATTATATAACCACCGTCATCAGGACTGGCCGTCTTTTCTGCGACATCCACAGCCACTGGCTGTAAAGCTGGATTGACAGATGCAGCTTTAGATTTGACAGACTGCGCCTGCTTCCCATTACACAGGCCAAACAATATTTGCTGACTTTCAAAATCATAAATATCCATCACCTTGTGGGTCAACTGATGGCGCTGACGAAATTTACGAAAGGCATCATAGGTTTCCATAGCCCCTGTATATTTGGCCTTACCAGTACCATCCCCCTCAAAACCGGCACGATGCAGGCAAGACCTGATTTTCATAAGGTCGTAAACAGGTTCTGTGATCAAGGTTGCAGGCATTGCTCCAACAACCTTCGGTGCTGCCAAATCTGGGGTGGCTGAGGCTGTGACAGCTGCTGTCTTGGCAGGGGCATCTGTGACCTTACCTTCCTTGACCAAGGAACATTTCCCGTTAATGACCTTATAGCCATCAGGACATTCCCCCACCTTGTCTGACAGTGAAGCCAGCTCAGAAGGGGCATTACAAGAGTTACCATTCAGCTCTGGCGGTTCTTCATCATCTTCATCATCCTCGTCAAGAACAGCCACATTGACACATTGCTTATTCTTATATTCAAAACCAGTCTTGCAGATACATTTTCGTTTCACCCCAGACCAGACCGAACCGCCAGAGCAATATTTTGACAAACGGATACAGCGGCTGCCAAGTTGGGCAAAGCCTCTGCGCTCACATAAACATCTTTTATATTTATAGGCATAGACCCATGGATAACCACAGACATCCTTCTGGCGCATGAGTTTCAGCTTTTTGGAAAGAAGCCGGTTTCTGCTGGCCAACTGACGGGCTTTTCTTATCTTCAACCGCCGCGCCTGCGCTTTTAACTTTTTCTGGAGTGTTTTTTTGTGACTGGCCTTACGTGACTTTGTTTTTCGTCTAACCGATTTGCGGTTTCTTCTCTTTTTAGCCTTCAAAGCGGCTTTCTTTCTGCGAAAGACACCTTTTTTCCAGTCAAATTTTACATTGTTAGCGGCAACTTTAATTTCTTTGGATTTATCTGGGTTTGTCTGCGCTGAGGCTGGAAAAACAAAAATGAAAAAAGCCAAGCAAAAGGCAGACAAAAAGCGCAAAAGGTAAGAAGTAATACCGAGCTGCGTGCGCAAGATTTTATCAAAAAAATAAATCATTCAGTCATGCCCCCAACATTGCTCCCCAGAAACAATGCTTCGATTAAGTTCGTTTTGTAAAAACAGCTTAAGGACATCACGCAAAACTGCGTCCCGAATCACTTATAATATTATGAAATATCAAACGATAAGGCAATAGTGGCATTTCCATGAACTTTCATCCCATCTCAAAGTGTCATCAATGCAACATCATTTTTGGCGTGGTAACCACACGCAAATCAGAAAAAAGAGGCACGCAAAAAGACCCTGCCTAGAGATAGACAGAGCCTTTCGAATATTTTGATAAGATCCGCAGACCTCACCTAAAATTTATTTAATTTTAGATTCTTTAAAATCAACATGCTTACGTACCACAGGGTCATATTTTCTTTTGACCATTTTTTCTGTCAGGTTACGTGGATTTTTCTTAGTCACGTAAAAATAACCGGTACTAGAGCCATCTTCTTTTTTTGCTGTACTGACGAGCTTGATTTTTTGAACTGGCGACCGTGCCATATTACACTCCTAAAATTTTCACCTGCATATAACAAACTACAATACCGAAAAAGACCAAACCCTACAAACAACAACGCCTTTGCTAAAAGGGGTGTCTTATTGCATCAAAGGTTTTCATTTTGTAAATTGATAAAACAGAGATAGATATCTATATTTAATGCTGGGAGTATATAATTTTTGATTTTATGTCAAGGAAAACAAGGCAATATCACAGGAAATAACTGTATATTATAACACCCTGTCCTGTTTCCCCTCTCTCCCTCTCCCATCCATTATCCTGAAGTCTTTTCATTGAGCATATCCTGGTCAATATGCGGATCAGGTTTGCCCCGCTCATCAGGGTCAAAGCCATGCATATAGAGCGCCCACTGAAACCCAATCAAAGCCCCCTTCACACGCGGCAGAAAGAAAAAGGTCAAGGCAATAGCCAATGGAATCCAGATCACCATATGCACCCAGATTGGTGGGAAAATATAGATTTCGGTCATTGCCATCAGGGGCAAAATAATATGACCAATAATGGTGATGGTAAAATAGGGCGGCGCGTCATCAGCTCTTTGGTGATGCAACTCTTCACCACAAGATTTGCAGCTATCCTCAACAACCAAAAACTTGGAAAAAATTTCACCTTCTCCGCAGTTAGGGCATTTTTGTCTAAAACCACGTTTAACCGCCTGCATTTTATTGCGGGGTGCGTGGCGCAAATTCCCATTCAGCGGAGCATTGCTGTAAGATTTTTCCATTTGCGCCCAATCCTTTTAAAAGCCACCTCTAAGTAATTATACGTAAACACTTACAGGCTATTTTGATTTGGCGCAATTAGTTTTTGCCTAGGGCATAATCAAGATAAGTCGAACGGCTTATCTGGTTAAAGGAAGCGGCCAATAAGGACGCTGGAGCTATACGCAATTAAATGCATATATATATATATCCTATCACCCAGATAGCCGTACTTTCAGCTGGCTCTTTTGCCCTCTGGTTGCGTTCCGCCCTTCTTACAGTGCTAAGGCACTGCCGCGAAGAACGCGCCTTTCCAGAAGACAAAATTTCTCACCTGAATTTTTCGGGTTTCCGAGTGACAGGAGTATAGCCTTCAGGAAAGCATAATCCGAGCAGGATTATGCTTCTGAACCATCCTCTTCTGAACCATCCTCTTCAGAACCACTGTCTTCAGAACTGGCATCGGGCGTATCTGAATCAGGAGATGGCGTGCCATTTTCCGCATCAAGTCCCTCTTCCTCTTCGTCACCGCCTTCAACTTCAGGAATATGCTCCACAGCCACAACCTTTTCACTGTCTGCGGTTTTGAAGATCGTGACACCCTGGGTATTTCGACCTGCAATACGGACATCATGAATAGGGGTTCTGATCAATTTGCCCTGATCTGTCACCAGCATAATTTCGTCGCCGTCCTCAATCGGGAAAGAATTGACCAATGAGCCGTTACGCTCATTCACAATCATGGTCTTGATGCCTTTACCACCCCGATTGGTCACGCGATATTCAAACGAAGAGGTTCGTTTACCAAAACCATTTCTGGAGACGGTTAGAATAAACTGCTCAGAAGCGCCAAATTCAGCATAACGCTCAGGTGACAAGACAATATCCCCTTCAGAAGCTTCAAGTTCTTCAGGCTCATCCTGTTCAATCTCAACGCCTTCCTCAAGTACTTCCCCAGCAGCGCGACGCGCAGCATTGGCAAGTTTTAGATAGGCACGGGCTTCAGGTGGTGTTGCATCCATATGATGCAATATCGTCATGGACATTACATGATTTTCATCGTCAAGCTTAATGCCCCGAACCCCTGTAGAACCCCTACCCTTAAACACGCGTATTGCTGTCACAGGGAAGCGAATGGCCTGACCATTATAGGTGGTAAGCAGAACATCACTGTCCTCAGAACAAATCTGAACACCAACAATCTGGTCACCTTCATTCAGTTTCATGGCAATCTTGCCGTTTTGACGAATAAGTGAAAAGTCAGACAACGCATTACGGCGCACAGATCCCATGCGGGTCGAGAACATCACATAGAGGCCATCCAGATTATCACCATCATCAGGATAAGGCATAATCGTGGTAATGCGTTCTTCCTGCTTCAAAGGCAACAAATTAATCAACGCCTTACCCAGGGACTGGGGCTGCGCCAATGGCAAACGCCAAACCTTCATACGGTAAACCGTCCCAAGAGATGAGAAGAACAACATTGGTGTATGGGTATTGGCTACAAAAAGACGGGTTACAAAATCTTCATCACGGGTACTCATACCCGCACGCCCCTTGCCGCCACGTCTTTGGGCGCGATAGGTATCAAGCGGCACGCGCTTGATATAGCCCTTGCGCGAAACCGTCACAACCATATCTTCACGGGCGATCAGGTCTTCATCATCAAAATCACCGACAGATTCTATAATCTGGGTGCGGCGTGGTACGCCAAACTCATCCTTAACTTCTGTCAATTCTGTGCGGATGATATCAATGATACGGTCACGGGAACGCAAAATATCCAGATAGTCCTTAATGCGTTCAGCCAGTTTTTCCAGCTCATCCCCAATTTCATCACGGCCAAGCGCTGTCAATCGTGCCAAACGCAATTCGAGAATGGCGCGTGCCTGGGCATCAGACAAACGGTAAATATTGCCTTCCTGCAAACGGTGATGTGGATCATCAATCAGCTCAATAAAGGGCGCAACCTCCTTGGCTGGCCATTCTTTTTCGAGCAACTGACTACGGGCGGTGGCAGGATTTGGCGCGGCGCGGATCAACTTGATCACTTCATCCACATTGGCAACAGCAATTGCCAGGCCGACCAATATATGGGCGCGCTCACGGTCTTTATTCAGTAAAAACTTGGTACGGCGGGTAATGACAACTTCACGAAACGCATTAAAGGCTGTGATGAAGTCACGCAAATCCATAACCTCTGGACGGCCACCATTCAGGGCAACGAGATTACAGCCGAAAGAGGATTGCAAAGGCGAGAAGCGGTATAGCTGGTTCAGCACCACATCAGCGACGGCATCACGTTTCAGCTCAATACAGACGCGCATCCCATCCTTGTCAGATTCATCGCGAATATCAGAAACACCTTCAAGGCGCTTGTTACGGACAAGATCAGCCATTTTTTCAATCATGGTATTCTTGTTCACCTGATAGGGAATCTCGGTGATAATCAGGGCATGACGGTCTTTACGAATTTCTTCTTCATGCACCTTGCCGCGCATCATGACAGAACCGCGACCTGTATTATAGGCATTGCGAATACCGCCCTGGCCCAGAATCATACCGCCTGTAGGGAAATCTGGCCCCAGAATAATCTGGTTCAGTTCCTCAATCGTAATTGTTGGGTTATCCAGATGGGCAATACAGCCATCAATCACTTCAACCAGGTTATGGGGCGGAATATTGGTTGCCATCCCCACAGCAATCCCGCCTGCCCCATTAACCAACAGGTTGGGAAATTTGGCTGGAATAACCGTCGGCTCTTCTTCGCTATTGTCATAATTGTCCTGAAAATCAATCGTATCTTTTTCAAGATCATCCAACAGAAAATGCGCCACTTTTTCAAGACGAACCTCTGTGTAACGCATCGCCGCAGGGGCATCACCATCGACAGAACCAAAATTGCCCTGACCATCAATCAGCGGCAGGCTCATTGAAAAGTCCTGTGCCATACGTACCAAAGCCATATAGATAGACTGGTCACCATGAGGATGATATTTACCGATCACATCACCAACAACGCGGGCTGATTTACGGTAAGCCTTGTTCCAGTCATAGCCATTTTCATGCATAGAATAGAGGATACGTCTGTGAACTGGCTTGAGGCCATCGCGCACATCTGGCAAGGCTCTGGAAACAATCACGCTCATAGCATAATCTATATAAGAGCGTTCCATTTCATCAACAATAGAGATTGGACGGATATCGGAAGGGTCATCTCCGCCATCATGACCATCCCCTGAATTATTGTTATTATTCTCACCAGCCAAAACAAATTCCAGACTTTATAGCAATATGACGGCCCTAAAAATCCAATTTTGTCAAGAATGACAACACAAGACCAGACACATCATATAATTTCAATCAAAAAAACATGATTATTCTAGCCTTCTTATACACTGTTCCCAAGCGTTATCCTATAAAAAAAGCCTGTTTAGAGCCATTGATTCACAGGTGGGAAAGATAACCCGAATCTCATAAATATTCAGGCTCTAAACCAGTATTATAAAGAACCAAAAAAGGAGAAAACTATCAATCTAAGGCTGGCTGTTCTGCAAGGGAACAGTCCCGCCTGGCTCAGGAGGTGCAGGAGGTGTCGTAAATGGCTTTTCTGCTTGTTCTGGAGCGATTATTGGCGCATTGTGCCCATCAGCCTCAGAAGGCGTTTCTGTTTGCGCTGAGGACGCAGAAATATCAGCGTTGCTACAGTTATTAAAAAGGGTAAAGACACATTTGACTGTGTTCACTGTGGTCTTGGCAATAAACTTCCCGGCACCTGCGACTGCACCGCCAACAGATTTTGCGCCTTTTTCAATAACCTTACCCGTCTTTTTCAATACTTTTTTAGTATTCTTGCCGACTTTCTTAAAATTTTTCTTAGACGTGTCCAGGGATTGCTTGGTCATCTCAGCCAAAGTGCCAGGCTCGTGACGCTGTTTGACCGCCTCTTCCTGTTGTTTTAAACGGTTGATGCCTGTATTCCTTTTGGAAGGTGCATCCGTCAGACCTGGAATATTGGGGCCTTCATACAGATAAGTCACTTCTGTTGCGCCATCACAGCCCTGGGCTGATTTTTCTTTGACGCGGCAACGAGCATGTTTCTGCTCTTTCGCCGTTTTTATGAGACAATATAACTTTGTAATCTGGGGATTAACCGAGTGGTCTCCAATAACAGAACAACGATAGGTCTTGTCAGGCTCCTGACAGTAAAGACAAAGCGAAGACGCAGCTGAACCTGTCTGGGCGAAAGCGCTCATTGTCATCGCAATCCATACCGAGACAATCAATATCAATTTAGGCTTCATCAAAATCTCTTAACTGTTAATTTCTTGTTCTGACCAAAGATCAGTCTGTCATCATCTTATTTGTCGTCATATAATACTAAATCTCATAAGGCGCGACTCTTACGCCAAGCCGCTATACTGCATCAGTTGGGGATTATCTTCACTCAGAAAGCAAGATCCCTTATGAGAACTGGTATAATATCCCATCACAAAAAGTAAAATTGTGGCTGACAAGGTCACAAAAGGGATCATAAATATTTATACCATGCCTTGCCAGACTGGCAAAACTAAGGCAATTATTTTTGTCGATGTGCTTAATATACTCCTGTCACTCGGAAACCCGAAAAATTCAGGTGAGAAATTTTGTCTTCTGGAAAGGCGCGTTCTTCGCG
>JAUTBZ010128117.1:0-14643 GCA_032361785.1 Lepetodrilus galriftensis | reverse complement strand
TGCAGTGGCCCCAATCCCTCAGAAATGTAAATATGTATATATACAGTATATTTGGTTCAGTATAATGGCAAAGTCTTAAATAATATTTAGCGATATGTGGCCTCTGGGAAAATATTATTCACTGTTGGAATTCCTGCCATGTACAAGCCAGGAGACACAGACATAAGCCTCGCTCGCCTCCAAGAACGGACCCATGTTACGTACGTGTTCAGATTATACTACATAGAAAGGTAATTAATCTGCTCAGACAATTTAAGACGAGAGTGGGAATGGAATTTGAGTGTGTGCTTTAGTAGGTGGAGTGTAGGTGGATGAACATCAATGGATAGGATTGGATATATGGGGTAATGTCGGGGATTTGGTAGGATTGGGCTGGGTTGGGTTGGGTTGGGCGTGGGACAGTTCGACTGTTTGGAAGGATGATATATTGGAAGGGATCGGGCACGTCTGAACAATATCTTCAGTGTAAAAGCCAGACAATTGAAATACATGAGGTATTTGTTTGTTCATAATAGCATTGTGTGGACACTTTGCGTTTGTTGTTTGCAATACATCAGGAATAATTCATCAATAAAAACTCGCCAGGAGCAACACATGAGGAAAAACAGAGTCATGCAACCCAGCCATTAGCAGCAGCCAGTGAAGAATAACAATTCAGGAACTGCCCATTTCGTACACGAATAACACATTAGGAATCAAATATGAGAAGTGGTCCACATGGGATCGTTAGATCATAAACATGTTTAGGTGTGAACACTTTCTCGTGCATGCAAATATTTACAGAATTTCTGCAATTTTTATATTTGTTATTCTGAGTACGAATTTTGATGAACACGTTTATTTAGTCCCATTTCGCTAGCCTACCACTATGAACAGCCGAGATGAATGTTACCTGGGGACTCCTGTATGACACGTACTAACTTTAAGGTAACCGTACAGCCTTAGCCGTGTTGGAGATAAGATTACTTTAGAGTTTTGCTATTTCGTAGTTGTAAGAGAACTCTGATTTCCGACTGCGTATCTATCTATACAACGACCTCCAACTGTTTGATTTCTAAAGTTCACTTCTATAACCGTATCAACGCAAGTTAAATATACCTTAAGAAAGATCGACTCATGTCTACACACTGATTTATCTGGGTGAAACAGGCACTAGGGATGTAGCTGCTAGTTATTTCCCAAATTGGTTGGATATGGTCAATTTCCGCAAACTATAACAGGTTATCTAAATTGTGGGCTAGAGAAATGAGATCTCCTAATTTAGGTCTCAGAGGACGTCACAGCGAAGCGCAGATGTGAGAAGAACCAGTCTAGCGGTCCCCAGTTGTCAGGTGGTCGGAGCTGGGAACAGGCTGCTATTCAATTTACAATAAGACGTATATAATCACTACGACCCATCAGGGATAGCACCTGTCTTGGTCATCAATTCTATATATAAGAAATCAACCAGTAGAAGTACAGACAGGGGACAACAAGGCGTGGTCTAAGGTGTCTAGGTGCTGTTGCTGGCTGTGCTCGTGCATCCTCGAATCACACACCATTACTGCCTATTTAATGTCAGTCAAATTTGAGGATGGTGCTTTGAAAATGGTGGTTGTGGTGTATCATTGAAACACAGACAATTTATACATACTTACCATCCGTCAAATTTGAGGATGTTGGTGATGGTTGATTCTTGAAACACACTACTGGTATAGGTAATACTCTACCAATGCACTGGAACTAGTCGTCACACCAGTCGAAGATTGAGCCATGGATATGTACATTTCCAAGCCAGTTATTGGTTGAAATGTTGGAAACACATAATTTTATGTGGATAATTTGTCTGGTTTTCTAAGATCATTCCAGGTATATAATTGGCATACGAAATAATTACAACTTGATCCATTGATCTGAGCCATCTATCTGTGAAATTCAGAGTTGGCCAATATCTACGAGACCGGGGTGACCCACTTCCTGTGAGTGTTTAGAAAACATACGTCGGTAGATTTTTTTGAAAAGTATGTGGTTGTGTAATACCTATAGGACTCAATGCGTAAGTATGACAGGGATGTCTAGGTATACAGTTTGCACGTTGTTGTAGGATGTAAATGAAGTCATCCGTGGGTGGTAGTGTGAATCTTATAGCTTACATGGAGTGCAGATACAGCGGATTCCTTTGTATCCAATTGTCAGCATGTTAAACACTCCCCGCACTAATAATTTTGAACATGTAATGTGATATTCAAGGAAATCGGGTGCAGGACACGACGTCACCAGACCAAATTCATGTCTAACGATATGATTCAACATTTAAATACCAGTCGCATATCGTTAGTTTTTTTAATAGCTTTTATTTTATTTGCGTGTCTTCGTGCATGCTTATCTCATATATTCAAAATGTATTCGAGGACAAATATTCTATAAAGTATGCCCTTCAGCTTAAACTTGTATATAAGACTGGTGTATGTTTTCTATAATTATGATACCTCATGCCAAGCATACTTGGAAGTTCATGGGCTGTTTACAATTGTTATCTAGAGACTCATGTTTTATTTTTTATTTTTCTCTGCTGCAATATTATTGTTGGGTGAATAGCTAGGACCGAGTAGTGAACCATTTGCATTAATATAATAACATTCTGGGTGGATCACATTCTACCTGAAATCTCATCTACATGATTCTTGTAGGTTGGCGAGCAAACTGGTATGATGTTACCTAATTAAGATTACGATCGCGTGCAGATTGTGAAATGTCATTGTCATACCTGCACGGGTATTTCATTAAATTGAATACGGCAATGTATACATTACATTTGATTGAATACAGTAATGCATACATTATGTGTATACCGTTGCCTTGAGCTTAGTAAAACCCACTGAATAATTATTAGTTAAAATTACTTGGCCTTGAAAGAAAAAGTGGTTGTTTTGGCTTCGCAGTTATCTTAACATTCCCGTTCACTACTATGACATTTAATGACCTCGTCTGTGTTTATTGAATATAGTCTTGTCTGTTACTCGGTATATGAACGTACACTGTATAGGCCTACCGTACACGTTTTGGGAAATTCTGTGGTAGCCAATAATTTTTGCCCGCGGCATTAGAACATATCACCATCTATGTTTCTAGATCCACATGGTCTTCTGTCTACAAATTGATGTACTGTAAGCTTGATTCACGTAAAGCATATGTATATATACAGTAGACCTCGTGTATACCTGCCTCGGATAAACCGGACACTCGCCTATAACGGACTGAATCTGAAGTCCCGGACCCTTCTAACGCTAATTATGGCATATGCGTCATAACGGATTTCGCATATAACGGACAAAAATAGCCGGTTTCAATTAGTCCGTTATATGCAAGGTATACTGTATATGTTTCATGGTTCAGAACCTTCTGTGATCAAACCATAATCTCCAACATCTTTTTTTTGTTCTCTCTTGTGAGCATGGAGCTTTGACGGTGGTCAAAATAAGTCTCTAATGTTGTTTCTTCTTCTTCACAGTGATGATGGACATTCCCTGCCTCCCCGTCCTCACAGTGCTGGTGGTGATGCTCCTTGACGTGACCAGTGGTCAGCAGAAGAGCAAGGACAAGGGTTACTACGATGAGTGGGCGCAGTGGTCAACGTGCTCGGAGACCTGTGGAAGCGGGCTCATCACTAGGACCCGGGTGTGGGTTCAGCCGCCACACGAACAGCCCTTCGACCAGCCCTTTACCATGACCGAACACAAAGGCTGCTCAGACAAGAGGTGTCCAGGTAGGCGTCGTGGAGTAAATAGGGTTAACTCCTCCGTATGCCGTGGAATAAAGGGTTAAACCTCCAGTACGTAGAGTAAGGGTTAAATGTGCCATGCGACGTGGAGTAAGGGGTTAAATATCCCGTGTTACAAGAAGATTGCATACCTGTACGAAGTAAATTTAAAGCCCAGATAACGTGATCGTTGGAGGTGAACCAGACAATATAATTATGTCAACCACACGAGTCACGAATTCTACAGACGAATGGACATGTAGTCATGAAGCGGCTTTGAACCCAAGCACATGTGCAATCGTGCGCACATACCCACCTGTAGGCAGTCAGACAGACAGACAGACATGTACATACAGTGACGCATTCACGTATATTCGTACACATATACAAGCACATTCAACACATTATTGGAGCTGTTTCTGCACAAGGTGATGGTATTAGAAGTATCTCTCCATATCCCCCATATTTCTCTCCCTCTTTCTCCCCTTTCTCACTCTCTCTCTCTCTCTCTCTCTCTCTCTCTCACACACACAGACACACACACTCATATATCCACTTACGTACACACACCCCCCCCCCACACACACACACATGCATAAATACACGTACGTACATATGTAAACACATACACACACATACACACACATACACACAGACACACATACACATACACACACACACACACACACGCACACACACACACACACACACACATCCATCCATCCACAATTTCCGCTATATATAATACCTCCAATGGTTATTATTACGATTGATCAGTTGTATTTTATTAATGTTCACCCACAGTTGACGGAAGCTGGAATCCCTGGGCACGCTGGGCGCCGTGTTCCGAGGCGTGTGGGGGAGGTATCAGACGGAGGTCACGCACATGTGTCAACCCTGAGTTTGGAGGCAAGCTCTGCGAGGGAGACAACTACGAAGAGGATGAATGCAACCGAGTTCCTTGCCCGCGTATGTATACCACGTCTTGTGAGGGTGTTAGTCATCTTGGAACATAATGCATCTTTTAGTCTGGGTTCCGTAATCCGAAAAACAATACCAAAAATGCAACCGAATAAACAACTAGTAATGTAGGCATACCATGTAAATTAATATACATGGAAGCATAATTTTATATGAAATTGAATACAGTACTAGGTACTATTAACTGTTCAAAATGAAAGGTAGGCATACTTAGTATGGCAGCCTCTTAGACTTAGATATGGTTGCAACCCTGGGTATCCGTTCTCGAAGCTCTCATATCTACCAGACTCTCGTAGCCATCTCCAATACGTGGGAATCGTGTACTTACGAGAGCGCTATTGTCTCAAAATGGATATGAGAGCTTCGAGAAACGATACCCTGACTTCGCCAGCCTTGAACCATTGTTACAAACTGAACACGACAGCAACTGTCAACGGTGACACCTTCTAGGCCCATACAGACGAGTAGATGTAGAAGTATACGCGGAAGTAACACCTTGGTCCTTTCCAAGCCATCATTATAACATACGCTGTCTGTATTAGCTCAGTACAGTTACCACACTTGATCTTTCATCCTTGGTCTGACAAGTCGTGATATGTAACAATCTTGAAAGCGGCTCTAATCCCCATTATTAAATAAGGCATACATGGTTCGTCGGTACCATCCGATTCCCGTAGGCTTATGGAAGAAATCATCGCTCTGGGCTTTGCAGGATTGTTATTAGTAGCCTTGGAACTACTGAGCGAACACATCTTGAGAGTGTATCTTAAAAACGTTTCAAACAGAAAACAAAAAGACTCATGACAATAATGTTTGGATTTATATTTCAGCTCTTCCGGCGAGATTCAACCTCAGTGCCTGCACCCAGAAACACTTCATGTGCTCCAGTAAGAGAATGTGTGTCCCTATGTCGGAGCTGTGCGACAACACAGTCCAGTGCCACGACGGCAGCGACGAGAAGCGTTGTTACGATGTGGACGGAATGGGCTCTGTGAGATATCTGATAAAAGATTCAGGTGAGACGTCTGACACAAGCGATGCTATTAAGGGACACAGTAGGTGTAATTCTAGGAGATGAGGCTGTACAGTAATTGTTAGTATATAACTGAAGTGTAGAAATGTGCACGCCAGTCTAGATGTATTTATTATTTAATTGAAGCCCACGTGAACAGAGATAAGAATGTACACAAACATGCATTTATACAAAGAAGCCCTTCCACCTTTGAACGCACACTTTTTCTATCCTTATTTCTCTTTCTCTCCCTGGGTTTTTATCTCTCGTTCTTTCCCCCTTTCCCCTTGTATATATATTTCTTCTATATATCTTCTCTCTTGTTCATCTATATACCTTCTCTCCCCCTCAATCTCTCGCTCTCTCATCCTCATTTTGTCCCTCTAACTCTCCGTCTATATCTCACACGCACACCCTCACACATACTCAAGCACACAAAGTAATGGTTTGTATCATCTCGACCCTACTTCTTTTTTTTTATCAAGATTCCTGCTACATCAGCTGAGTAAAATAACTCGGATATTCTTTTGGGAGTTGAATTACATCGCCACTCTGTGATTACTCTCTGTGTTTCCTATACACAAACCTTTGTATAGCTCCGCGGCTATACCAGTACCGGCATGTCTATTGATCTAGTCTGTGCTATTCCTATATACCGCCCGGTATAAATCCCCACACATCCTCATAAAGGAGGATACGTCTTACCCGCCTCTCGGAAAATGTCGCACATGTCCCCCAGGGGTAAATCTGGGGCCTATTGTAGGGAGCCTCTCCCGCGCCGACCTTCATCAACCACCCATTGTTTAATTGTCCGAGTATAACATTCTACGTTATCCTTTGCTTGCAGGGTCATCCGTCGCAGCATCCCTGTCCGTCATCCTCTGTCTGGTTGCCATGGCGATGATGACCTAGGAGTTCACAGGATGACGCGAATGAGACGCTTGATTACGCGGGTTGTACACATCTGATTTATAGAACGATGTTTATTGATATACGACATGGCTTGTGTGTGAAGGCGAAAGTAAGAGAATTGTGCAGGAGTGAGTGGAGTTTTTTATTAAATATATGTCGATGGCCTCGTAAAGTGGATGGGCCCAAAATGTGGTCACCGGAAGTGGAGGAAGACGTCACCACTGGAACCCCGAAGACAGCAGTCTCAGCGGGTACTTCCGGTCCTAACGTAATCCAAGTGACTTCCGGTGTGGACGCGAATGCATGCTCAACCTTTGAGAGATAGAGTGGAACGGGAGGTCTTCTGTAATTAGGAAGCAGACAGTTCCAGTATGAGCGGATATGGAAGAACTATTATCAGAGCCTTTACCGTTGGATGAACCGAGTCAAGAACTATGTAATGCGAAGTCTGTGTGTGTTAATGATGGCAACATGCTGACCGATGCTACACTGAATCTTCGCCAAACCTAGACGTAGGCACACTTCCATTCCATTGCAATATACGCAGTCTTCGTATATTAACGTTGCAAAACAAGAAAGTGGTTTTTCATCTGGTTAGGTCTCACCTCCACTATCTTCCAATAATATTGACTCTCTTCGAGCGTCTGATTACACGATCTAAATTTACAGACTTCATATATTTTCGTTCCGTGGGGGAATTAATACTGAATTGGAAAACATGGCTGGCCGAATACAGAGTGACTGCGTCATGGACGACGTCATCGGATATTGGAATCGACAACTTTTTGGATGGCGTTAAGATTAGAGTGCGAAAGTTTCCTACTAACGCTCAAGTAATTATACAACGTAATGCAAAGTTACTGATGTAATAATGCTTCATATTGTATGTATCTAATGTGAACTAATGTATTAGTTATATCAAACTATATTGAGATTGTGCATGCATACATGAATATATATATACATGTATATAAACACCCGGTATATTAGTAATTAGTTTAAATATAATGTATTAATCTGTTGATCAGAGAGGATAATATACAATATATATATATTATCCTCTCTGATCAACAGACTAATACATTAATACATTTAATCCTTAATCTGGTAATCCGTATTATATATACTTATACCCACTTCAAATTAATGAAGTAATGTTGTGTAGCCACCGACGGCAAGCCATTACTGGGTGGGTTGGGAATCTTTACAAGGAATTACTTTTTTTCGGGACTAATCAAATTGCCTGATTTTATTCAAGACAACCATCATGTCAGAATATTGGTAGACTCATTATTCAATTGGACTGCTATTAGCATGTTCTTTTAAATCATGAAGTCGTGTCCACAACAATGAAGTGAATGTATAGTGAGCTAGAAAACCAATCATAATTTCATCCAATTTCATCTCTGAGAAATACTTGTGACCAAGCATCATCATCATCATTTGACCAAAGTCCGCATGTATGTTTTCACATGAAATTATTAGTATTTACACTTGCATATTCCAAGTCAACAGTCATGGCCTTTTGGCGTATAGATTGTGTTTTCTAGGTCATAGTACGACCATTAACACGTAGGCATACCCGGTATTCGTAGTGTCCATACATGAAGATACCCACGTGTTTTGATTCCATCAAATTGCACGCGATCATTTTCGTCATTAATGGTAAGGTGCGACTTGCAATTCTAGTACAGTATTCTCCGTCATGTAGCAGTGTACGTGTTATTGTTGCATTGCGCAGGCCGCCTTTAATTAATCTTAGTCTATCTGAAGGCAACTTGAGATGCCCTATAAGTAACACACCCAAAAGGGTAAGGGTTTTTGAAGTTCAATCCTCACCAAACGTCAAATTATGTTGATCGGGGAAAACAAAAGAAATAATTATGATACAGAACATTCGTAGCGCTACGAGAGTAGTAACTCCTTAGCAACTCCATGCTAACGTACAGGGGTTACGACTCGTAGCGCTACGATTGTTCCGTGGAACGGGCCACAAATCCGCATGTAGTATTCATGGCATCAATCCTGTTCTCTGTTTAGCGATAGTAGAATACATGTAGATTATGCTAAGTAGTCCACCCTCGCGCGCATACGTACACACTCATACACGAATGCATACTCAAACACATACACACATACACATGCCTACACTGCACACACATACACACACGTCATCCATTTCGTAGAAGTCGAGCATATAAATGGACCATGAACTGTTTGGTGCTTACAAAAACGTCATCAACTCCACTTGTATATCGGTGGTATTTGCTTGACAATGTCCTATTGTATATATTGCTTCATCGCGAATTGTTATCTGTATATTGAATTTATTATTATTGTTGATATCCAATGCATCATGTTTGAAATGTAATCAAAATTAAATTTACATTTAGAAGTTAATATACCTTTGTTAACATCCGTTGAGTGTTCCTTGTCCATTGAATGCAAATGTTAACGGACTTTAAATACTGTTGATTTATCCTCTGACGACGAATACGCTGTTATATATATCCAGTTTACGGACAAGTTACTAAATGTAAAGCTTCGTTATTTTCAATACTAAATTGAATTAATGTTTCAGTGTTCACATATAAGCCTTGTATGCTATTCCAAGCTCGTAGTAGTGTCTTTATTGGTTGCGGGGTAACGCACTCCGTATAGAATATAAACGGAGACAAGTTGGAGTGCAGCTGCTGTTTGTAGAGCATTGGTTGGGACAGAGACTAAACTGTGCATACTACTGGTAGACTATTTCAATATTATTATTTTTAAATATATTTAAAAAACTTTTATTTTTCTCTTTTTGTTTTATTTTGCAAATTTATATTTCCATTAATGCAACATTAAATTTAATCCTACAACCACCCCAATACTCACTCTAATCCACCCCACCCCACCTATCTCCTACAAGCTTGGACATAGACATACTTATACTAAACTCAACAAGCATCACCATAATAAACGTATAGAAACGTAACACGTTTCCTGATAAAGAACATTCCCAGTTGTTGGTCGTTAACCCCGATCACCCTGAAGAGAATCGCAGTTGTTCCCATGCATAGAAGTGCTTGTGATTAATCCAACAGGGAAGGGTTAACAAGTACCCTTCACGTGTGCTTGTTCATAATACTATTAAAATGTGTCTCCAATTGTGACTATGTTTCTCTACTTGTACAGCTGTATAACGATCAACAATTATATGTTTGTAATTATGTTGTCGCTGACACGTTATAAGTGTGAGTATTATGTGATTATGACGCTTTGTCCGTTGTCCGCATCTATAATAATAACTGATAACAATATCACGTCAACCATAAGCAAAACCAAACAGTTTCCTATAGCTAATGCTGATTTTATATTTTTTAGATACAATTTGCAAGTTCCTATTGGAACGTCTCCAGAGTTGTCTCCCGTCATCAGCCACACATAGCGACATTATCAGTATTCCCAGTGCGTGTACATAATATCGCTAACAACTGCCCGAAAGGAATAAAAACCATGGAAACTTGATAATTAAAGTTCAGCATGAGATTGTTTGTTATGCATTAGTGGTAATTGAATTTGTTTTACAGGGAACAAAAACTAACCATGGAAAGCACGCCACGTGGCTAAATCCGTATCTTCATTATTCTATTTAAAACACGGAAGGTATTTTTAGACATGATACATCCTACCCTATTGCAAATTCGTATTATTTTTGTTTGCTATACCACAATGTTATTGATACTAGACATTTTACGACGTTTTGATAATAGTAGACTCAACATATTGCTTTAAAAATGTATTCTGTTAATTACAAGAGCGTCCGCTTGCTACTGTGTGTTTATCTTCTATTTTCTTAAGATTGCGCTTTATATGTAAATATCTCTGTTATTTCAATGCATTGTCTGTCCTTTGAATATATGTGCTAATGTTTCGGCATGTTTATTTACATTCCTGACGATGCCAGTCCGATTCTAATAAGTATGACTGATTGATGCACTTTGCAAGAATGAAGAAAATAACTTTTTTTGACCAATATTTAGTATATAGATGTGTATTGTCAACAGTTGTGGATGTATTTAGTGTGATAATCACGTGAAAGAAGTCTACTGGCTATCGTATATGACAATCCAATGTTTTATTTCAACACTAAATTGTAGTTTAACATCGTCCAGATAAATATATGTGATTTTACGTCCGATTTATTATTGTGAAGTAAATGAAGCGGTCGTAATTGTTCATGTTATGTAAAAACCAAAATGAAATATTTATATTATTATTGTTGTTACTTCTGATAATCTCAAAACGATAAATTGTTGTTTTTGGTGTAAATACCGCCATTAACGTTCACTCATTAAATTATATATACAATTATGAAACTCTTATCTGTTAACAGAATAATATAAATGTTATTTAGATACAATTCACATGACTTGTTGATAAAACTATATTTTCAGTTTGTTTAAATATTGAACATTATATGAACCCTGTTGATGCTTTTGATATCTTGAAATAATTATTGTTAATGGATGATAATGCTCATAGTTTGGTCAAAACTAAACTTTATTTCGCCAGTGTATATTATAAAGAAACTGAGCTTGTTGCATGCTGACCAAATAAAACAATTTTCGATATGAGACGATTTGTTTATTTTATCATTTATTTTAGAAATATATATTACCTCAGCAACTATCTCCAGAATCGCAATCAACGAAATCGTGGTTCTACTGACGTTGATGGAGAAACAACACGTACTCTTGCTAAAATGGTTGTCACCCGTAAATTATATTTGCTATTACTCGTCATGTTATTTATTTATTTTTATTTTATTTATTTATTTTATTTATTTATTTTTATTTTTTATTTTTTATTATTATTTGTTTTCCTACTCGTCATGTTTCCTACTGGTTATGATATCTATTTCGCAAATAAAATAAGTATTGTTTTGTGACAGTGCAAACCTTGCTATCGATGGATACTAATTTGGTATGGCTGGCTGGAACTTGCAATGCTGCTTAAAATGATAGGAATATTGGTATTTTGAAAATATACCTTATTCATTTTGGCAGAAGTGCATAAAACATGACAATTTAAACATATTCATCACTTAACCAACTCTTTCACACCATCATTGTTACCTAGTTCATATTGTAGCACATTTACTTGCTAAATAGTGGGTTTAGCACCATTTTCACATTTCAATTTCGAGGCTTAATATAAGTGGAACAATTCTTATCTCTCATTTCTAAAATACGTCAACCATTTAGCAATCTAATTAAAATTTGAAACAAAAGTATCGCTCCAAATATATATAGTGACATACGCTCATATGTCAATATATATTTGGAGCGATACTTTCGCATCTAATTTTAATTAGATTGACCATTTAGTAAGAAATGAGAAACACGTGTATTGAAGAAAAATAATGTTTATTTAACAGTGTAATTAACATTGATGACAAGTAAGTATTGCAGATTTATTATTCTGATATATATAGGTGTATACAGTGCTCACCGGTACATAAGACTTGAACAATAATAATCAGCACATTTATATTACGCCAAATATACGCCTCTAGCATTAGTATTACCCAGGTCAATGGATATGCATGCCCTCATAATTCCTTCTCAACTCCCTGGGGAGTACAGAAGTATAGCTGCCGTTCAAGGTGTTGAACCACTGAAGTATGCATTAAATTACCTCATAAATAATATGACAAGAGCATGCTAAGTGTCTATGCACAGTACAAGAGTATATAATGATGTGGTTTCAGATGTAAAGAAAGTCACCGACATGAGTTACACATTAATCTAGCGGCATGGAAATGGACATTAGTAGTATGACTTTAAGCAACATACAATGCATGCATACCAACGTATGCCGATCCTGGGATTCGAACCCGAGTTAATTGCTGGATTGCGAGTCCAACGCTCCACAGACTGAGCCAAATGGGTTATCCCACTGGCCACACCATTCGTAACAACTTCGCGACATTCCGGATCGGAAATATACGCTCGTACCTCAATGGGTCTTTTCCAATGGTGGATCTGCCAAGATCGCGGGCAGGCGGCCGGGTTACCTGGGTAAATTATTTACCAACCACATTAAAATGAACGTTATGAACTGAATATTAAAGTTATCCCTGATGAAATAGAGTTATCTTCACTGATTGGGTCGGTACATGTGCCCGTTTACGACACAAGGAAACCAGTCAATGGTAAATGTTAGAGTTATCCCTGATCAAATATAGTTATCTTCACTGACTGGGTTGGTACATGTGCCCGTTTACGACACCAGGAAACCAGTCAATATGGTAAACTACCATTGAGGTCCGAGATGATATCTGTGGATGTCGCTCGGTTGATCCGATTGTACCAATACTAGTAGGATCGTCTGTTATCACACCCTTCTACATACGCGAATATAAACAAAAGGTTTAGAGTAATTCCAGCAATCCAGCAAACTACCAATGGGCGATCCAGCATCGCCATTATTATATACTATATTGGCATGCAGTCGTCTGAAATTGTCCTTGAGATTAATAGAACCCCAGTTACCAATCAGATATGGTTATTGCAGTTTATCTTCTTCTTAAGCATCAGGTGCCCAGTGACCACGACAACGTCTTGGAACAGGATAACCGCGAATGGGAGGATGACGATAAGCAGAACAGTTTTACCCATTACCTGGGAGGACATACGATCGTCCTGTGCCGAGGTTCTTCTTCGTCTGTAGGAAGATAAGCCTGTCCGTTTGACCTCGAGTACTTTGAGGATGTCTTCCAAGTGGGTTTTATTCCCTTTGAGTGACTTGGCACAGCAACAGCGTTTAATAGTGTTGATCGTTACCTTTACATTGTCTTGACCTACGTTTAGTAGTGATGTCGTTTCTTCTAGTGCTGTCACATACATCGAGACCGTTGATTCTGTTTCGCCAAGAGTCGAGGTGGTAGCTGACTGTGTTACAGTTGTTGTTGTTGTTGTTGCTTCTTCTTCTGCTGCTGTTATTGTTGTTGTTGTTGTTGTTTGTGGACTATTTACTTCAGTCATAGATACCGAAGCAGATGATTTTGTTTCTCCAAGAGTAGAGTTAGTATCGGACTGTGTTACAGTTGTTGTTGTTGTTGTTGTTGTTGTTGTTTCTTCTTCCGCTGCTGCTGTTATTGTTGTTACTGTTTGTGGACTATTTACTTCGGTCAAATACACTGAGACCGTTGATTCTGTTTCGCCAAGAGTAGAGTTAGTATCAGACTGTGTTACAGATGATGTTGTTGTTGTTGTTGTTGCTGCTGATGTTGTTGTTGCTGTTGGATCAATTGTTGTTGGTGTTGTTGGCATTGTTGGCATTGTTGTTGATGTTTTGGGTCGTGGACCATGTACTCCAGTCACATTCACAGACACCATTGTTTCTGTTTCTCCATGAGTTGGGTTAGTCGCCTGTCCTACGGTTGTTTTTGTTATGTTTGCTACTGGTGTTGTTGGATCATCTAGAGTAGTCATAGACACCGAAACCGTCGACAAGTTCATGCCTTGACCTACAATTGTTGTTGTTGGTGGTGTTGTTGTTGATGGTGGTGTTGTTGTGGTCGACTGGGAATATGACATTCCTATGTTCCCTGTAATATGCGGTAGCTTTATGCTGGACGATCCGCTGGATCCACTATTGGGGGATATGCTGTTCCCGTTAATCCCAAACGTTCTTGTCGTTGTCAGCACATCCGTGACTGAAATAGGACTCTTACAGTAGATGGTGACTTCATGTATGGTATGATTAACAACATCCTATTTATAAAGTACATTAAATATTAAATATTACATTAAAGCACTGTAATTTCATGGTTTGGGATGCTGTATGCAATTATTATTTTATATATAGTTGGTTAAAGTCGAGGCAGCGCGTTATAGCAATACCATGTTGGCTTACGAACTGATATACATATATCGGAGAGAGAGAGAGAGAGAGAGAGAGAGAGAGAGAGAGAGAGAGAGAGAGAGAGAGAGAGAGAGAGAGAGAGAGA
>JAUTBZ010128106.1:0-14644 GCA_032361785.1 Lepetodrilus galriftensis | reverse complement strand
TGATTTAACTTAACTCTCTCCATGCTGAAGGCAACCGGAGATGCCCTAAAGTACAGTGTTTGTGCCTAATCCCGCAGGGAGAGAGTTAACTGAGATCGCAGTTTGGTAAATAATACCATACAAACAGCAGTAGAAATCATGTTATCCACCAAGCATGGTATTTTCCGCAGAACTTCACCGATTTATTTATCCAGGGGTCATTTTATTTTCCCTAGATGTGGCATGGGGCCTGCAGCCCCTGAGCTTTTCCCGCTGAAATCACGATCGTCTGTTGCCATGCCCGTACCCATGCAACTATTCCAATCTGCTCCAAATTACACATACCCTTCCATGGTAATTATCAAAGTTTATTATTCACTGAGTATTTTGCTATTGGAATTGATATTTAACAACGAGCTGTATTCACGGTAACGACGAAACATTTTATAAAAAAAAAACAAGACGTAAATAATTCTGAAAGAAAAACAACTGTTACTTGTGAGCTCATGGGACATGTTCGTACATATATATCTTACAACTAAATATACACATCTACCTCCGGACACGACATAACTTTATACAAAATAATTCCCATGGATGCCATCCACTTGGTTTGTGAATACCGTGTTTTTTCTCGACTAGAATAATGGAGAATAGTTTATATATATATAACATGCATCTCATTATATACTCAATAGTGTATTCTCGTTATGTACAAATAATACAATTGTTCATAAACAATCTAAAGCTCTAAGTTTGCTGGGAGTTCCGCTATATATTTTCATAGCAAGCAGACGATATATTTCATAAACATGCATAAGATCATAGTTGTAATTGGTACATTGATTTGATTGAGAAAGAACAAAATGAGAAAAATAAATTAATTAAATTTAAAAAAATCAGATCGTAAACTCTTCCAGAAAAATAAACTAAAAGCATGCATACTTCTGTTGAATGTGGATAATGTCAGCTATTCTAGTGATCATTACAGGAAGTGCCATTCAATTCTGTCTGATGTTGGTTTTTGGCAGCAGGCATTTTGGCATACACATGTAAACATGCAGTTTATTCCTAGCTGATATTATGACATGTTTGGGGATGGAAAACAACAAACAATATTGGAAGAAATGCACGTACAAAATCATTGAGCATACTTCTGTAATTCGTAATATCCAGGAATGTGAATTTTACAGGAAATCCTGATATTTTATGGAAATTTAATGGGATATTCGGAAATTTTACGGTAAAACCCACAAATTTCCCCTGAAGATTCATTGGATTCTGAGCCTCAATTCACATCCCTGAATATCCACTTCTATCAGTAGTGGAGATGTCTATCAAAGCATCTATATTGTCTATCAAAGCATCTACAATATCCTAACATGCATTCCAGTGGATTTTAACCTTATTCTTGCTGCAGGCTACAACACGTGCCCCCAGAGAGCAGGTTTAAATGTCAAGTCTATGTACAAGTATTCGAAGAACCAATCCGACAATCGGGGAGAGAGAAAAAAATTGTTCGATCGCTCATCTCGAGAAATTCATTAAATGTATCGATGCATGAGGCGTGCTCAACAGAGTCGTACATAACAGACCAACAAATAACAATTGGGTCGTAAAGTAGGTGAGCATGTCACGTGACACCGTCTCGATCTTTCAGACCGAGGACAGCCCAAAATATACACATGTGAAAACAACATGATTGGATCTGTTAAGATACTATTAAAGCTGATTAGAGAGTAAGTGTTCAAGAGATCAAAAACAAAATTATATATCTACCGTATATATAATAGAAGATTAATACAATTATTACAAATCGTAATATATAAATATTAATTGTATTGCGTTTAAATTTCAATGAAATATGTCAAATATTAAAATTGAACTATCGATATAAATATACTGGGTAGGTACACACATTTCTCATCTCAAATATTGAAATCATCAGACATATCTCAAATACTCGATCGATTTTCAAATTTGGAACTAATGGAATAAATCTTGTTTAATGTAAAAAAAGACTTGGAATAGATTGCATTTTATCTTAAACACATTAAATAATCTTGCAGAACAAATAATAACATTTTTAGTTTCTTAAATTTCACCAATTTTCACGTAAACATGATACTGATGACAAGAAATCCACATGGATATAAATGATACACTACGAGGGATACAAGATGTGGAAATTGGCCATTTATGTCAACACCTACTTATGTAGTTGCCATCACATATTACCCCAATATCATATTACGACAAGCGAACATTGACAGAATGTCCAGATTATGCAGTAGAAGCTACAAGAGGCAGACAAGAATTGATGGCAGTAGTATACTAATTGCTTTTCTTCTTGCTCACAATCCTTAGGCACAAAACAATATTATTGGATACATACATACATAATATATTACATACAACAATTCTGCATTGATCTTGCCCCGATTCGCATTGCCAAAAAAAAACCCAAAAAAAACCCAGTAGTATTAACAAGACATCTCATACAACCATGTCTGTCTGTACATATTTGTGCATATATTTGCATGATTGTGTCTAATAAAGCTATATTGCCAATCGACCAGTCGATTACAGATAAAAAAAAATTTGCAATCTGATTAAAATGACCAGGGCCCGGTTGTATGAAACACTAATGCTCCGTTAACATGTTAACCTCCATTAACTAAGGCAGCATTACATTAGCATTGACAGTCAATGCAGGATGAGTAACGGTTAATGACATCATTAGTTAATGAGAGAGAGAATATTTTATTACAGTGTCACATGGCAGGACATATACATATTAATATCAGTTAATGTCACTTTCATACAATTGGTGTTCCATTCACAGTCGAAGAGACACATTCTGGACAGACATGTCCAGACCGTGAATGGATCAGCTCGTGCAATCCATTCACATGAAGTAGAGGGCCAAGGCAAATACTGTTGTAGTTTGTGTTTGTGACGTCATGAATGCTCTACACCACCTCTTGAACGTGGACAGATTGGACGCGTCTTGGGAGACACCTGTCCCGTATTCCATTCATGTCCTGGACAGTCTGGCTTGTCCAATACTGTCAATGGAACACCACCCTAGTCTTATGAAAGAAATTCTCTGCGAGTCTACATTGCCATGGTAACCAATGTTTTGCATTCACTGTGTAGTATAGTCAAACCTGGGATTTTAACCAATCAAATTTCAGCTTTTAAGTGGAAAGCTATACACTGAGCTATTGGAGACAAATTGTGGACTAGTTTGTTCAAAATGAGGCTTGATAGAACTCCATTTTGAAACTGACCGGGCCTGAGGTCGACCAGGGTATCGTTTCTCGAAGCTCTCGTAGCCGCTAAGTGACCATAGCACTCTCTTAGCAGTTTATTAGCAATCGGCCATGGTCCCTTAGCGGCTAAGAGAGTTTCGAGAAACAATACCCAGACCTTTTCGAATAAGAGTTCATGCGCTTCCAATTTTATATGAGGATTTTATTTATCATTATTATCATTATTATACCATATTTATATAGACCCCCTTTCCATACTAAGTATGTTCAAGGGTTCCAGAGTGCTTTACAATGTAAACAATTCAACTGATTGAATGTGAAATCGTACGCAAAAAGCTTCATAACTTCACGGACTGATCTTGTAATGTAGTCAAATTTTATGATTCGATTTTAATCAGATTGGAAAAAAAAATCATATTCCACATCTCCATCTTCACATGCATACATTATTAGCAATTATCAAAACAGCACTATTTCTGCACAATCAAAATGATCAAAAAGATCTCATCTTGATCCATAAACATACACATAATACAACATGCATGCTATACACATATACACATACATGACCAAGTTTTCTCCTCATTCAAGGGATACATCTGGTGTAATCCTATAAAAAAAAATCATCCGACATTAAAAAAACATAGTAGGAAAACAATTTTAAGTACACAATATTCATAAATGCCTTTTAAGAGTAAAAACATGCACAATATACACACACACGTCCTTTCACTCTCTTGTCATTTCATTTCAACACGACGACGAACTAGGTCTCCGACGAAAGTTTTTGGTTGCTACGATAGGCGGGGAAATCCTCATTGTCAAAGCTGAGCCTAGACATAGTTTTGAGGGCACGGTGCTGCCCCCTGGTAGCTGTATCAACACCGTACCCACAGCAGCCACTCCGTCGTCCGTGGGCTCGATCGCTATGGGAACGATATTCATGCGGTCGTCGCGGCAACTTGGTGTGTGCAGCGGACTGTCGATCTGGTGCAGATTCCGTTGCGTTTTCGTGGCACGTGTCCTTTTGGGGATTAAAACCGGCATAGATAGCGACTGGTCGGGCTCGACTAGCAACAGGACCTTCGCGAAAGGTCGCGATGCCATGCATTCCATCTCCCGCGCTCGCATCTGCCGCGTCCGCCTGGCGTCAAAGGCCTGCTTCATCTTCCACAGCATCACACACATGGCCAGGAAGAGGAAGAAGCAGGAGAAGAAGACGGAGAAGAAGACGAACAGGTCGATGTGGGGCTGGTCCTGCCGGAAGTACAGACTCCCGTACGTCACGTTGTGCAGCCCGTCCCCCTGGCTTTTGAGTATCAGGTAGAACCGCGACGTCCTGAGCTCGTGGTTCTCGCGCGGCAGCGTCACGATCAGCCGGAAGCGGATGTCCCGGACGAGCAGGATGGTGTTCTGGCGGTGGATGGTGATGAAGGTGTTCAGGTCGTTAGCTTTGCGTTCGTCCACCACGAAGACCTGGGATTCCGGAGGGCTGGGACGGAAGGACGCTCGCTTGTGTCGGACGTCCTCGATACCCGTGGCGCTCTTGTACAGCGGGTCCATCTGAACGCTGTGAACACCCGTACCCTTGCCCACGATCACACGGAATGTGTTCTCCTTGTTAGAAAAGTACACGTCCACACCTGCGGGGGAGAGATATCATTACTAAATTATTAAAAATTACAAAGAAATGTTCATCAACTCAAATATTCATTGACTTTAAGGTTATAGAAATAATTTCTTGTATCATAGTTACTGGTAACTTTAATCGTGCCAGTGATTAGATTTCACTTGGATATTCTATTCTATGTATAATAATCCAATACATGACATTGAAAGTGTTTACATTTATTGGTAAAAGTTGATAACATATTTCAAGACATATGTAGTAGCCAAATGTTCTTGGCCAAACATTTTCTAACATGGATTTCGTGCAAAATAAAGGTGCACATTATTATTAGCATCTTCACCAATTTCCATCATGCTTCTCGTCAATTTCCGCCATAATGGAAACCTCCCACTTGGGTTCAGATTGAATATCTGCAGATGTCGCTCGGTCGGTCCGTATATGGTTTAGACATCACAGATTTACCTCCCATTTGTGATGTCGATGGTTATGCGTATGTTGACATCCCAGACTTACCTCCCATTGTGATGTCGATGGTTGTGTGTATGTTGACATCCCAGACTTACCTCCCATTGTGATGTTGACGGTTATGCGTATGTTGACATACCAGACATATCTCCCATTGTGATGTCGATGGTTATGCATATGTTGACATCCCAGACTTACCTCCCATTGTGATGTCGATGGTTATGCGTATGTTGACATCCCAGACTTACCTCCCATTGTGATGTTGATGGTTATGCGTATGTTGACATCCCAGACTTACCTCCCATTGTGATGTCGATGGTTATGCGTATGTTGACATCACAGACTTACCTCCCATTGTGATGTCGATGGTTATGCGTATGTTGACATTGAGATACTTGGGCTGCACGGCAAAGAAGACGGTTCTGCCCTGTCCGAGCGCCATGGGCTCACGGTTACAGTTGTTCTGCGTCTCCGGGTCGAAGCAGTATTCCTTGTCCACTGTCATCTGGCGGTAACACTGGTGGTTGTTTGTCGGCGTGCCCATGAAGTACTCCCGACACACCGCACACTGACCGACCAGAAACAAATGTGGAAATTGTATGTAGGAATAACAACAGTGAGTGAGTGAATATGGAGTTTTAACGTCGCTGCGGGAATCTTTCATCCATAACAACAGCAGAATAGTGTAACATTGCTGCCTGTCGAGATAATATTGGATCCAGACTTTGTTTCCTATTTTTCGTTGAGTGTGGACAAATTTGACCTTTAACGACTGGGATATTTTGCATCAAAGCAAATCCTCACTTACAGGCAACATCATACTTTGAGGAAATGAATGAATTAATGGTTTACATCGCAGCGGGAATATTTCACCAATAGGCGACAACACTTTGATGACATCTTATTGTCAGTTAAAAATTACATAAATAAATAGAAATACAAATATATTTATATACTATCACTGATGTGTCACGGTGACTGTAATGTCACGGTGACTGTAATGTCACGGTGACTGTAATGTCACGGTCATGTCACTGGTGCCGTGGTGTGACGGTGGTGTGACAGTGGTGTGACGGCTGAGTGGCATACCTGAAGTTTCCAGCAAGGTTCCGAGCTGTCCTTCTCACACTTGCTCTCGGTGTTGTTCTGACACAGACACGTCTCGCCAGTCTTCCAGTTACACATGTTGCTGTGTCCGTTACACTGGCACCTGTAACACAGATACAGCAAGGTTACGGATGCAAGAATGTTACATTTGTTGCTGCATCCATTACAGATAAAAGATCAAAACTGAAAATGTTCCAATGATATGTATGCCAAGTGAACAGTAGTCCTTCCCAAAAAATATTTGTATTTATTATTAGCGGTTACGCACGAGTATAGATGTTAATGGGCTAGTTCGTATCAAAGTCGGGTGTACTTCCAGCTAATTGAAACGCATAAAGACAAAGAGATGAGCAACTTTCTAAGACTCATTTCTTGATAAATATTTTACAGAATGAAAAATGATAATAAAAATAAAATCTGTCACCAAATACGTTTAAATTTGTTCTCCTGGCCAAATAGCTCATGAGAAGATCTAAACATTCACGACCTTACACACTGAGTGCGTTAATGTTTCACATCACAGCAAGTATTTTTCACCCATACACAACAAGACCCCTCACAGCAAACAATGTGAAAACGGTGAATGCTTTTCAACAATTAAACATATTCCAAGTGACAGGATATAAATGGGCATAATAAGTAAACATATATACCATATATATATACATTTTTTTGGGGTGTGAATTGGGGTTTTTAAGAGTCGCTTTCTAGATTCCTACACTAATTTTAGTTATTGACGGGATGTAAGCGTGTACTGACTCGAGACACTTGTCCGTCTTGGGGTAGTCCATCAGCCGGAAGTGACCCTCCAGACAGTCGCCGCACCGGTCTCCGCGCGTGTTTTCCTGGCAGTCCAAGCACACCGCCTCCTCCTCCATGGGGCCGCGGTCGCTGTCCTCGTCGTCGTTGATGTACTCCATCTGCAGCTGAAACACATTGACAGGACGTTGTGGTGACGGTCCACTTCTTCCTGCTGCTGGTGCAACTACGAATGTGTCTGAAGACTAAGCCAGCTTGGAGTGGGTTAATAGGGATTTTAGGGTCATTGTCAGTCAGCCCAGTCTAACTGAGTCTAGAAATCCTAGCCGGCGTACACTGGTCTCGAGAGTATGTGATATGCGCGCGCAAAGCCGGCTTATCTGAAATCGAGCAGCCCTATGAATTCTAGGGTCATTTACATAGTATTTTCTGGAATTAGCTCAACAAGAATTTTAGGGTAATTCTTTCCATAGTATTTTCTGGAATTAGCCCATCAGGGAGAGAACAGCAACTTTTGGGCATACAATCACGGTTTGTTGACATATTTCATGGTCGATTGTAGTTTAGCTAAAAGCATGTATATTTGATTTGTCTAAACATGTATATTGGGGAACAAAATACATTTTCTGCATGTCCCACTGGTTTTCAATGTTTTCATATTTTTTTTCAAAATTTCAATCGCATTTTCTGGAATTTGCCCAACAGGAAGATTTAACAGGAATTATAAATTTATAATAATTGTTATCAATGAAAATAATTGCTTTATTAATTATTTGATAAATTATTTGGAATGATTTATATGAAAATATGATCACAGACAGCGTCGTGACTATCACAGAGCAATGGGATATCAAAGTTCCACACAGTAATATCTCGATTTGAAAATGGCCACCACTTACGCCGAGATGTTGCTGTTGTTTGGAGAGATGGAAGCGAGGACGTCGCTGGCACTTGTCTGTGTGGTTGTAACAAAACTCGTGACATGGAATACACTTGCCGCCGTTCTGAGGGTTGCCCACAAAGTTCTCTTTGCATTCACCACAATTCTTCCCCTGCAAAGATAATGACGATGACAATTATTACTGAATAATGGAGAAATAGAAAGTGTTGCTGTGACCTATCTCTCCTGCACACTGCAGGGCTGTTCGATTTGCCTAAATTGGCTAGGTTCGGCATACGCCACTTATGAACTTCCTGCAGCTAGACCGTTTTATTTGCAAGCCAACCGGCTAATTCTATCGGATTTGTGCCGTTATCTGGTGACAGCTGCGTTTCGGTTAGAGGGGAGTCAGCTGAGTTGTTTTATTTGCACTTTCGCCGTCACGCGACCATACTCGCGAACCAGAAAAAGTTGTATGTGAGTGAATATGGAGCCACTGTGGGAATCTTTCACCCATTTGTAATGATCAGGAAAAACAGCTAGCCAATTTAGGCAAAAGAAACACTGCTTGCGACTTTATCTCCCCTGACCCGCACACTGTGACTTATCTCCCCTGACCCGCACACTGTGACTTATCTCCCCTGACACTGTGACTTATCTCCCCTGACCCGCACACTGTGACTTATCTCCCCTGACCCGCACACTGTGACTTATCTCCCCTGACAGGCACACTGTGACTTATCTCCCCTGACCACCCGCACACTGTGACTTATCTCCCCTGACCGGCACACTGTGACTTATCTGCCCTGACCTGTGTGTTGTTGAAGCACTCCAGACAGATGTGTGGCTCGTCGTTACTCTGGCAGTTGCTGTGCTTGTTGCAGTGGCACTCCACGTCGCAGCTCTCCCCCACCCAGCCGAAGGCACACCGGCACTGGTCGGGGTGGACACACTTGCCGTGAATACACGGCTGGTGGCAGACGGGCCCGCATGGCTCTCCGCTGGAAGAACAAGCAAGACAGTAGAAAATAATTGTCAGTTTTTTTAATTAACTAATTATGAATTTGGATGTATTGTCGCTTTCAATATTTTTGCAGAACTTTTTGTGGATTAAAACATTCGGGAATAGAGTCGCATCACATTGTAACGGATTATGGTTATGCATAGCAGTGGGTGTTGCAATAAACCTGGGAACACCGGCCGGTACTTATAAACCAAGGATGATCACTGCAAAGTTCAATGATAATTATTTCTTAGGTCAATAGACTAGTATGCATGCGTACAACTGTCTCAACACCCTGGGGAATATGGAACATCATGGGCAAAGTTTGAACAAAATGGTGACTAACTCGTTTCCTGCCACATATCCAGCCTTGCACTCGCACAGGAAGTAGTCCATGGTGTCGATGCAGTTCTGCGTCTCGCTGTTGCACGTGTCGTGGCCGTTGATGCACTCGTCCTCGGGTGGGCAGCTGTCGAACGACCACGTGTGTGCACCGGCCGCTCCGTCAGATTGTGGCATTCGAGAGATGTCCGTCTTACCTGTAACCATGTAGTTACAGAACTTTAATAATGATAATCATGATGTTAATAGCAATAACAACGATAATAATAATATTAATAATAATAATAATAATAATAATAATAAAAATATTCTCTGATGGATCGAGCAAAACAAATTAACTAATAAATGTCGAAGGAATATTACGTACGCAGAGGTAGTTCCATGCGGTGGTCGTCGAGGCAGGCCCCACCGGACGGTCCCGCCAGACCGCCCTTCATGCACACGCCCAGACCGTTCTGCCCACCGTACGCGCACCACCCGCACCCTGGGGCGGTGATGCACTCGGCACACTTGGTGTGGTTTCCGCACGGCAGTGAGCACCTCCCCGTGAGCTGGAGTGCCTTGTTATTTCTCTGCTGGATCAGGAAGCCGCACTCCCCGAACAGACAGCGCAGCGGGCGGTAGGCGGGCGGCATACACTGTGTGGTGGGAGAGAGGAGCACTGGATTAGTAAGACAGCATAGGTCCACTCTCACAGCCCTCCCACGTCGTTAGGTCCACTCTCACTCAGCCCTCCCCACATCGTTAGGTCCACTCTCACTCAGCCCTCCCCACATCGTTAGGCCCACTCTCACTCAGCCCTTCCCACATCGTTAGGCCCACTCTCACTCAGCCCTGACTCTGACTCACTCACTAACTCACCCAGCAACTCACTCCCACTCACTCACCTCCTGTAGGGTCTCACTCCAGATACATTCCTTCGACCCGCCCTCGCCGCCGCTGGAGGCCAGACATTGGTCGCAGGTCTTGAAGGTGTGACAGCGTGACGTGCAGCGGTTGGGTGGCACGCTGCTGCTGTAGTTGCTCTTCTCGGAGTGCAGCGATGCCGCCACACAGTTCCAGTTGAACATCGGCGTGTTGCTCCAGTAACGGTTCACTTCGCCTGAACGACAACCACAATATTTTCAAATCCCTGCCTCGACATATCTGACACAGACACTCTCGTGTAATACAAAATATAAATGGCATAATGTAAAATTCCCACATTAGCGGTTCACTTCGCCCGAAGGACATAATTCTTTTCTATATTTGTTCTTCATTGGGTTTTAGTCACTTTCAAGATTCTTTCACTTACTGACAGCTTGTCAGTTTAGGGCAGGAGGAAACCCGCAACATCTATAGCACTGAATGTTGCAGTAAACCTGCGAGCACCTGCTGGTACTGACAAGACCAAGGATGATAATTGTATTGCCACTCTACAGACAGCGCATCAATATCGCGTCAAAAAGACAACTTTCGCAAACATTGATGCTGGGCGGGGGGACAGGATTTGAACCTGGAACCTTTGGCTCAGAAGTCCAAACATTCTACCATTGTGCTACCACCTGCACCCTATTGAGAGAGAGAGAGAGCGACCCTATAGTCAAGTAGACTAGGCTCCGAGATTACGAACTCATGGTAAATTGAAAAGTTGTGTTGTCAAATACCCACAAAAAAAATTCTTTGATCACGAAATCGTACTCAAAAAGTTTAATAATTTGGTGGCCAGACTTGCGTCAGACTAAGACTACCGTACTCACTGGATCGTTTGAAGTGGCGCGTCCAGATACACTTGCCCTGCCACGTGCAGCGCTCGCAGTCCGAGTACGGACACATGTACTGCACGCAGTCCTTGGCCGTGTAGATGGAGTGCTGCTCCTCGTTACATTTGTTCTCGTCGCGGCAGTCCGCGTCCATCCGGATACACTTGCCCTCGGGGCAGTTCTTACACCACTTGCACTTCTGGAGGAGGAGAGGTCATACCCATGTCAGAATTGTAAATAATTGTTCATATTTACCTTTTTTTTACTTTAAAATTTCAGTTAATTGCTTTATTTCAACATTTTGTATTTATCTTTACTTTATTTTAAAAATATCTTCATCTAAATTATCATCCCACTCATTGTTTCATCGATGAAATGACAACATCATCAGGAGCATGGTAATATGCTAATGATTTTTTTTTTATTTGGGATTAGAGTCGCTTTCTAGATTCTTTCACTAATATCACTACTTAGGGCAGTAGGAAACCTGCAACGAAACTAAAATGAAACTAAATTTATTTAAAAAAAATAAATTTAATAACCTAACATTACAAACAATCTGGGATTGAAAGTAATTTAAAGCAAAAGTATCATTTTCAACTCACTGACAAACAACTACAATGATTAATAATTAACGAGCAGTTTTATAAATATAAACGTGAAGGAAAAACATTTCCAAAAAATAGAAGCGCCACCCGCATACCTGTGACTGGTCCTTGAACTGAGGGTAGACGGCCAGACACTGGCTACAGGAGGTGTAGCGGTAGCAGTTGGTGCTGTTGTACCACAGGTTGTTACACTTCAACTTCTGAGACTCCGACATACACCTGTGACGATGGAGAGCACACAAGACCATTACCAGTTAGTTACCAGTGATCAGGGAAATAGTACAAATCTCCGACATACACCTGTGACGATGGAGAGCACATGAGACCATTACCAGTTAGTTACCAGTCATCAGGGAAATAGTACAAATCTCTGAAGCTTTTCAGTGATCTCACAACAATCTAATATGTATTTAACACTCTCACTGCTGGTTTTAGGCACAGACAGCTCTTTATGGCATCTCTGGTTGCTTCCAGCATGGAGAGGGTTAAGTCCCTATTAGCACAACCATTTGATTAAGCACAGACACAGCTCTTCAGGGCATCTTAAGTTCCCTCCAGCCTGAAGAGGGTTAATAATGTCACAGGGGAACAAATAAAAAGGTAATTCTGTGCAAGTGTGACAGGATCTTTTGACAGTTGCGCAAATACAGTGCTCCCTCGATATAATGCTGAAGTTGGGGTCCATGACATGCCACACGCATTATAATACCCGCGTTATATCAACGGGTAAAAAAAACCAATTCTTTTTTTTAAATACTTTTTTTTAATGGGGTCCACGTTAATCTGTGGTGCATCGAAGGGCGTTATATCGAGGGAGCACTGTACCTTAATAACTCAGGGGGATTCCCCAAAAGCTAGCGTACCCGTTGGGCTTCTGGTGGTCGCTGGAGTAGCACAGACTCTTGTTCTCTTTGCCGTCCACGACGATGACACACTGCAGACAGCCGGCCATGCTCTTGCAGACACTGGGGTCCAGCAGACTACAGACGTCGTGGGGGATCACCAGCTTGGACATGGCTCCAGCCGCCGTTCCAGAGAACCCCCCGAACAGGTAGATGACGCCGTGGTGGACGACGGCCTTGATGCCGACTACGGCCACCGTCAGCTCCTGGTGTCCGTCTGGAAGCGAACCGCGGACAGTGTTAGTGACCAATGGTCAGAGACTGGTCAGAGATGATAATTTTATTTTTTATTTAATTTCTTTTTAAAAACAATATTTATTGGAAACACTTCCGTGATCCACTATTTTCATATTAATTATATTATATGTATGATATGAGGATGGGGAATAAACACAATAAACATTTAGTTTATTGTTACACATCAACATTGAAAATGAAAAACAAACAAGAAGAGATTTATTGTTATATAAAACTGCACATCATCATTTACATTGCAGTGGGCTGAGTGAGTTAATATGGAGTTTAACTTCGCTGCGGGAATCTTTCACCCATTTATGACAATTGTAGCAGGGATCTTCGCTTACCTTTGGCCGGGAACTCGATGCGGTGTCTGGTGTTACACTGGTATCGGTACAGCAGAAGGTGGCGAGCGCGACTACCGTCCGTCATCTGACCGCCAATGATGACCATCTTGTCGCCAAGGTTAACGGCGGTGTGGAACACACGTGCACTCATCTGGGGAGATAACCAGGGAAACTTAGATAACAGGGAAGATAACCAGGAAAAATAACCAGGGATAACAGGGGAGATAACCAGGGAAACTTAGATAGCAGGGAATGTCAACTTTTTTTATGCTTTAAAAAGAAATGTAATTTAATTAAATTTAAACGAATGTAACACAAGATATATGATAAACACATATTATTAGCGGTACCGCGCCTCAAGTAGTTGTTGTTTACATGCCGTCACCTTGACACATGCATATGTATCCTGCGCGTATTCGGAACTCCCGAGCCGGCAGTAGCCTCACTCTGGGACCATGTATCCCAGGGCCTGCTCCTTTCTAGCTGTTCTATCTGTACTTTCTGTCCGACGCATGCACAGTTACCAAGGATCGACAACACACAGAAATACAAGTACCAGGCTCCTGCTCACCTCTCCTTTGCCCTCCGGCACCAGCAGACTCCAGACTCGGGCGCCCACGTCGTAGGAGTAGAGGTCGTGGGACACGTACCAACTGTCAGACTTGTACAGGTAGCCTCCGTACACGTACACGGTGTCAGAGTTCTGGTCGTACACGGCGCTGTGTCCGTACAGACCTGCAAACAGACCGCTGATAACTTAGATAATCTGGACACAAAGACCAGCAAGTACACAAACACATACCCACTAATAACTTAGATAATCTGGACATATCCGCCACACATTCCTATTAATCCTCTCCCTGATGGATTAGGCACAAACACTGCTGCTTAGTTGCGTCCAGCATGGAGAGGGTTAAACAGCCACTCACCGACGGGGATGGCTCCGTACAGAAGGTCCATTCCGAATACCCTCCAGCGGGCGTCCTTCTTCTCGTCGGCGTTGTAGGTGTACATGACGTCGGAGAAGTAGTACTCTGTGGTGAAGCCGCCGGTCACTACCAGCATCGTGTCCCTCACCTGGGTCAAGCTGTGTCCAGCCAGCGGCGGCACCGACTCCGGCACCTTGAGGAGAAAATAGTAACAGTAAAGTGATACGGTAATCTCTGCATAGAGCACATGTTGGCACCATTGTATAGAGCACATTAGGGGTGCCACGATTCGCCTATCTCGCGATACGATACGTATCACAATACCAGGCTCACGATACGATACGTATCGCGATTAATTTTTTAAGAACTTTGGGAAGAATTTCAGTAATCATGTTATATGAAGGTCATTATTTCTTAAAATATCCAGTACAAATAAGTC
>JAUTBZ010128095.1:0-14650 GCA_032361785.1 Lepetodrilus galriftensis | reverse complement strand
GCTTTCAATGTTAATCATAACTGCTTATCACAAAATTGTTGTACCGGTAATCCGGACATGAATCAAAGTGTCCGCTACTTCCTGTCATAATCAAGATTCCCTTTCTACGCGATCTTGATAAGCTGTCCCATCTGTATCATCACATCCTTGATCTGTCAGTACCAGCCGGTGCTCGCAGGTTTATTGCAACATTCAGCGCTACAGATGTGAGTTTCTTCCTGCCCTAAACTAACAAGCCTTGATGTAAGTGAAACAATCTTGAAAGTGACTTTAAACCACTATTCAAACCAAAAACGTAAAACCTTGATAATAATTATATATTACCCAGGACTAGTACAGACTTCGCGTAAATAGTTTTTTTTATATGTTGCTTTGAATATTGGTATACTGCAGCTCTGGTGGGCCAGTTTATCATTGAAGACAGCAGTCATGGGAACATATAGTCATATTGGTAAGACGGCATTCTGGCCGGTACGCATCCTGAAAGAACATTATTCAAAGATATCTGTATGAGAAGGTTTGTGAGAGTCAAACGTCTAGATCAAATAGATCCGCCTAGAGAATACTATCCGTCCATGATGTCTGGGGATAATTGGGGATACGGTCTGGATGGGAATATATCTGATTGTATATTTATACAATAGAGAAGGATTCGTTTTGATACCCATCTATTATTGAATGAAATCAACAGAAGGTCGAGATAGCGAGACGAGATATTTAATAATGTTGGTTATATCATATTGCATGTCGTGGTAAGGTTGGTTGTACCAGGCTGTTGTGAGGTCCAATCCAGTTATATACACAGGCCTAAAGGATGTGCCGTTATTTTAATAAAAGTACAGCAATATGTGCTTCCGGCAAGGAGATAGTTTGCGTGCCTATAACTGGAGAATATCACGGCAGAACGATGTCTTCAAAGGACATCGTTTTCTAGGGAAATAGCTATTGAAGATCTATTCATAAACGAGGAGGATTAAAAGCTACCTTCCACCGTTATTAATTAACGAGGATCTTATAATGCCTAGACATGCATGACTCAGCGATAACCTAGGCGATATGTAGGCGATAGCATGTGAATTTCTGAATTATGTTTATGGTGTTGCTGTTGTAGATGTTAATTACGAAAGACTACAATTAAACAAATGTGAAATACTAGTATGCATGTCCGTGTCTTTGCATGCACGAATATTTATACGAGTATGAAAGTGGCAAACAATTCTAAACCTGCGCAATTAACGTGCCTCACAGACCGAGGTCAAGGCTAAAGGTCATCCGTTTACACTGAACATCCATGGTTGTGGCAGTTTACTTACAAACTAAATTAAACGAATCAAACTGAGAATAAATCTTGGTTTGTTATCGTTACCTTCAACAACAAGATCTAAGGATATACCATTGGGACTTTATAATGTTGTGTCCGGATTAAGCCTACTGCAATGAATCTAACTTGCCGTTAGCCAATCGGGTTGCATTTGATCGAATCTTCAAGTTCGTGCTTTGCCTGGTACAGATTGTAGGCCTAATTATTTGATTTGAATGGTCACGTACATGCTAGCATCAGGTTGCATCATTATACGTACACTAATGCTTGGTAGTATATAGACTGACAGAATAGAACGGTTTATTAAAGTCTCGATCATAGCATAGGTGACAATGCAAGTATAAAGAGTATATATTATAATTTTAAGCTTGGTATAACCAATTGCTCATCTATTAATTTACGTTTAACCACATATAAAGTACGTACTATACATGGCATGTAGTACTTCGTATAGTAAGTGTTATTGACAGTGTTATAAACCAGCGCGTTGCTGTGAAATATCTGACATACTTGACATATCTGAGGTATAGCCAGAGAGTGAGGACGAGAGAGAGATGAAGAGAGAGAAACATACATGCAGTAGAGAGAGAAAGAGAGAGGAAGAGAGAGAAACATACATGAGAGAGAGAGGGGGAAGAGAGAGAGATGAAGAGAGAGAGAAACATACATGCAGTAGAGAGAGAAAGAGAGAGTGCATGAGGGAGAGAAAGAACGCATGAAATGTAAGAGGGAGTACGAGATAAAGAAGGAGAGAGAAGGAAAGAGAGCAATATATAGATGGAGAGAGAGAAAGTAGAGTGGGGAGGGAGAGAAAGAAAGCATGAGATGCAAGAGGGAGTACGAGATAAAGGAGAGAGGAGAGAGAAGGAGAGAAAGCAATGGAGAGAGAGGGGCGGATGACATGTGCAGCTAGGATGGGAGAGGACGGAGCGAATGATTGGGAAAGTAAAGATATGACAGAGTGAACAAGCTATATAAGAGATTAAGCTATAGACATCCAGAGGGCTTTAATTACTATTCTCGAAACGTTCTTACGAACTTCTTAACCTAAGAACAGTTCGTGGGCTCCATAATACACGTTACTGTTCTTAGACTAAGAAAGTCGTAAGGACGTTTCGAGAATATCCCCCCTGAGATAGAAGCAAGTCTTAGTGGAAATGATATAACAAATTAAGAAAATAATAAATACACTAAAGATTGCTAGAATATACATTGCATATATTATGTACTGTAATGGTCCAGTGTACTGCCGTCGACCCCCGTTTATAAATCCGGACGGGGCTATAACTATAAGTATAGGACGGTGTCTATAAGTGCCCGGTCTACTGGCCCAAGCTGGAGACTATCAACGTTGTTTTATACGTCAGTTCAGACGTCAGTTCAGACAGGCTCTGCTCACACAATAAGGTACATCTCTGACTCATGTTACTGAGGCGCGCATACACGGATTCCATCTCGGGCAGATATCATGATAAGACGGAAGCCAGTGCATCTAGTTACACGGGACATCTGAGACCAGCGTCCGAATCAAAGGGACCGATCTGTGTGGTCAGCAATGTCCAGATGGTCAGCGGAAAGATAACGCTGAGATACTGTATCGTGGCCGGACAGACGAACAGACAGACGGAAACAATCTTAGCATTGTCCCTGCAATCGTGGTCAAATATTTGCTCCGCGAAATATTACATGCATCTGAAATATGCAACATAGATATCCCAACAAAAACACATAACGTAATATTGCAACGTATATTACAACGTGTAAATCTTTCTTTATATCAGCAGCATTCACACAACGTTGTATAACGTTATGCGTTAGCTGGGATCCTAATGCATGTTGTCATGAAAGAGGTCGTATATACTCAAGATTTAATCAGTAAGAAATGTTCAACAAACGTTATAATAATGTTTGTATAGTATGCGTTACAAGATTACATACATGTACAGTTTATCTTTAATCCAAGGATTTAGTGGTAATACCATATCGTAATGTTAATTAAGTTTCTTTTTTCAATCAAAGCTAGCTGGACATGGATATCGACCATCTACACTGGGTAAATGATCTAAATTAGATTACGATATCAAAGAATAGGAAATGTCATCACGTGATGCAGAATTAATCACGCACAGTATGTTCATTGCATGTACAATGTTTTCTGTAGCTGATTCTACCAGTATACCAGTATGCGTTGTATGGACTTAATTGTTAGTTCATATAAAATACTACTGTTTAATTCTACACTTCATTAATATTTATATTCATTGACATTATACTTGCATGCTATACACACTGACAAATAGAGTAAGTTACGCATTGCATTAGCACAAACGAGGACCGTGGAATAGCGCATCTACTATAGTATATAAATCAATAGTAGGCATATACATGTATAGTTGTTAGTGTATACTAATGCATGTTGTTCATATTATTGTTCGTATTATACATACTATACCGCTAATTGGTTGTTTGATTCATGCATGTATGTAAACATATGCCTTGCTAATGAAAATAATATACAATTATTAGACGTAACATTTTCAAACTTGAAAATAAATGGTGTTCATTTCAATATTTGCATATGCATCACTAGAAATGTTATGTGGAAAGTGAATGTTTGTCATAATCATCATACGATTACAATGATCGTAATTCCACGCTTGTCTTTAGTTACAACTTGTTGTACTACAGAAACTTACAGAAAAAATAATAATATAGGTTTTACATGATCTCGCTGACCTATTACAGTTGATTATCACATGTCATGTTACTAATGAGTCGCATCGATCTATATCAATGCAAAGAAAATACATATATAAGTATATACCTATGTATATGTATACCTATACCGAGATTGGAATGTCCATGGGTGTCATTGACTTAGGCATAATATCACATTTGATTGACCTTTATAATGGACAAACGAATTTCGATCTAAGACTAATTACGCTTGATTTATCCACCCCAAAGTTTATATTTACTGATGTACTCAATAGTTAGCAATAGCTACCAAGGATAAACACCGCACATTGTGACTGCGCATGCGTAGGACAGAAAGTACAGACAGAACAGCTAGAAAGGAGCAGCCATCTGTCCAGAATGTGCGTCCAAGACTGTCAATGGAACACCACCTAAGGCATTTAATTAATATATATACTAGTATATGGGTATCGTTTCTCGAAGCTCTTGTATCCACTAAGAGGCCATAAAGCTCTAGTAAGTGTTACCTCTTATAGGTACAGAGCTTCGAGAAACGATATCCAGGAATTCGTTTCTCGAAGCTCTCATGTCCACTATGAGACCATGTAGCACTCTCGTATGTGCACGATCCCCATGTAATAGAGATGGCTACGAGAGTCCTTATGGTCTCGTAGTAGATATGAGAGTTTCGAGAAACGATACCCTGCTCTTTAAGTATTATACCAGATTAGCCTGCATGTGTCACAGGCCAAATTCCTCCCCAAATATCAAAATGTACTTTCTTTCAGTCTCTGCGACTAGTTCCCATGTTATATTACCTGCTTGACTGCCGACATTCTCCAAGACAACAAAACTCGACTATATAAACAATCCTTGATGTTACATCCCCCGTGCATTCCTGCGGCGAGGACACGCGAGATAGCTAGGATGCTTCAAAATGGGGACATACATTCTGAAATACCTACATACCGTGGAACATGTCAGTCACTAGTATACCATAGAGCGGAACGAATCGCGCGTAGTAAATACGTACGAGTTTCTGCGGTATACGGAGTATCACCTTGGGAGGCGCCCCGATACCTGTGAGGAGTAGCACGTATGATCGAGTAATAGGTATAAAACTGTGATGTTACTCGATGCGGTGTGAGGAGCCCATATAGCCTGCAGTTACACCTGCACAAATAACTGAAATGTTTTTGAATGAAACATTGCTCGAATGAATGGTTCGGAAATTAATACAGTACAGCGACTGTGCCCAAGATATTAAATGTTACCAGGCATGCATGCAAGAACAATGTATCAAATAAGTGGAAAACATATGAAAAACGTTGTTATAAGTAGGCCTATCATAAAAGAAATTGATGGTGTTGTGAGATAATAATTATTAGTATTCATATCATCTTTGAGAACCAACAGGGCGTCGCATAAGAGACAGAGAACCAGTCTTGTGATTTATGAAAGGGTTTGGTCATACATCTTGCATCTTCTTGAATTATAATTGCATCACTCGCAGTTTTAACTGGACTTTCAGTATTCACATGTATCTAGCATGCTGGGCAACCCTTCATTCTCTCATATCCACTAAGTGACCATATCTTTCTTCTAGTGATCAGCTATATGAAGTTAGATACGAGAACACTATGGTTATCATAGCTTAAAGAAATGGTTCCAAACAGGGGCCGGTTGAATGCATGACGCTCTTGTAGGCTACACTATATTGTAAGGTCAAAGCTTTCTATTGTGACGGAATCCTATTATATATAGAGACAACAGGCCCCAGAATATAACGTAAACGACTAGAAACTGATTTCAAACAAAATATATACTGAAGACCTTAATTATGTTTACACGATGTTCGTATCTGTATATTAAAGAATCACGGCAGGGAAGGACTGCTTGAACAGCAGCTGTCGTGGAATTAAGAAGATAAAGAGTGTACGCACTACTATTATAACAGGCTTACATATCATAACAGACAAACGCATAGAACATTGAGGCAAGTTTGACGATACCATGACTTGTAACACTTATATGTATATTATGTAGATTGCATAGATTACATTAATGACTAGGTTTTCCAAATACTGTTTTGTCTTGAAGTAATCCCAATATCCATGTGGTGCAGCGGTACTGACGAACCAAGGATGCCAACCTGCATTGGGCCCGTGTGGAACTCGAATCCCATAATATTTTACATTAATGACTGTGTTTTCCAAATATGGTTTTATCTTGAAGTAATCCTGATATTCACCGCAGAGGTACCGACGAACCAAGGATGCCAACTGCAGTGGGCCCGTGTGGAACTCGAATCCCATATTTTACATTAATGACTGTGTTTTCCAAATATGGTTTTATTTTGAAGTAATCCTGATATTCACCGCAGAGGTACCGACGAACCAAGGACGCCAACTGCAGTGGGTCAGTGTGGACATCGAATCCCATATACTGACCATGTCAGAAAAGTACAACGTCCATCGTCTCTGATACATGTATGGTTCCTGGGGAATTTCAATCATTACAGACATCAATTTACTTGTTTGTTTGTTGTTGGTTTTTTTTGGTGCTGCTGTTTTTTCCACATTTTAAGTTTGTTTGTTTTATTTATTTTTTTGTTTTTTTGTTTTATTTTTTTTGTTTTTTCATATTTCGTTTTGTTCTTTTGTTGTTCTTTTCTTTGGGTGTGGGTGTGGGTATTTTTGTTACTTGATCTATATAGTTTGCTTCTATTGTTTGAAACACTGATCTCACAAGACGGAATGATAACTATTTCTCCGAGTAAATGTAAGGACTATATGTACAAGCATACGCCTCGGAAACGGATACATTTGACATAAATCCGAGTACCTTGCAGATGTGATACACATCAGTAATTGACATGTTATTGTGATCTAATCGTTATTACCTAATTGTTTGACAAGCAGGATTAGCTTCTAGATAAGAGTCGAGTTCCTTAACGAGTACTAACCGGCCATATTGCTGCCATCTGCTGGAGGGCTGATAACGAGCTGTGCATCATGTCAGCGGTCACTCTCTGTCCAGTCGTACAGTAGACACATCTTGACCTCTTCTTATCATCTTGTAGATGTCAAACTAACTATGTGCTGGTCAGTGCAGTAGTATGTGCATGGGAGCTATTGGGTTGTGATTTGCTTCTTCTTCTTTCTTCTTTTTTGAGAGAGAGAGAGAGGCAAGATAATGAAAGAGGTATATAAAGAGAGAGAGAGAGAGAGAGAGAGAGAGAGAGAGAGATAATTTAACAAATGACAGCATCTCCATCAAACTGATCAATAACGAAAGGTACACATAAAACCTTACTAAAATATTGCATCGTAATTTATTCGTTGTAAAATTGATAGGGGCTGCTAGTATAGGTAATGATACATTTCCTGTCCTGCCTCCTCATGTGGTGAAGTAGGGAGCGAGCTTCGTTTGCATCCAGGCTATCCGGGTTCATATCCCAGGATAGACATTGACTATTTCTAGCTTCTACTTTTCTAACTTGTCAATATTCTAAAAATAATAAACAGCTTTTAAAAAAACCATTCGTACAATAAGTTCCATATAATTTATCAGAAGTTGGAGAACATTAATTATAGGATCCACTTTTGAAGTTATTCACACATTTATTTATATAAGCTCCAGTTCACTAAATCCCAGTACCCTATAATAGAGGGATGCATCCCTCTATTATAGGGTACTGGGATTTAGTGAACTAGCATTAATTATTGGTAAAGAAATGATAAAGATTAAAGAAACAGTAACCCGCTCTACTACTACATTTAAGCAACGTTTGCATGCAATTGTATGAAATTGAGCAGAGGCAAAACTGCTGGATGAAAATTGTATAGTCTGAGAATATTATGAGCAGAAAATATGGTTACAATGTAACTTCAGCAATCACAGTTCATGCAGCTATCCGGGAGAGACTGTAGGACAGATAATGACGTGCATATCCATCTAGACAGATAATTATATCCACTCCTATAGAGATGGAGGTGGAACAATTTGTCGGCTCAATGTGTATACCGTGCGGATGTGAATAGGCATTTATCATGTAATTTATGGCCGCTGCTAAAATACTGGGAATTCCTCCCCAATGACATTTCACATAATTTGGACACCCTATTACCTTGGATCTTTGTTGTTTTGCGCGCCAGTCTGCTGCGAACGTTTTCGGTCGTTGTGTCTGGGGCTAGTCCTGTTACATTGTGACAACTCTCACAATCACTGTTTCCAAAATACGTATTAAATACTCATAAGTCATGTCTGTCAGTGTGAGTATGTATACGTGCAGTTCCTATGCATTGGTGGCTGCTGTCGTTTGCTCTGTGTGTAACTAGTTCAGCCATATATACTAGTACTCATGAATTTAAAAGTGTTCATGATATGTATAGCCTATAGGCTTACTGCATTAAGCGAACATTAATGGAAGTATTAATGATAATACTAGTACTATTATTCTTGAAGAATGTGTTTATGTAAAAGAAAACATAGAAAAAGAACATTGATTGTATGCACATAACATGAATATATATATTACTAGTGCGCGCGTGCGTATATGTGTGTGTCTATGTGTGCGTGTGCATGTATGTGTGCATGTGTGTGTGTGTGTGTGTGTGTGTGTGTGTGTGTGTGCGTTACATAATGTATACCAATAGCCTACTCAAGAGATATGTAATTGCACATAATAATGTTTACACGTATGCGTGATGGAGTGCAGCTAATTCAGAACAACTTATATTTATTATTTATATATGCAGATATTAAGTGTGCACAGATGTTTCGGGTTTGCACTATTCATTGTTGCGTATATATAGACGATTTCCTCCAAGGAAGGGTGTACAGGCTATGTTATACAAAAGTAGGCCTATGTAACAAAGTATGCATAGCAATCGTATTTAGATATACAGTAAGCCTTGAGGCGGTGTCTGATTCTGATTGATTAACTTCCCAGTTTGATGAAATAAACGTTACAACTTAGACTATCTGCCCTTGCAATGTATCTTTGATCTACAACTAGTTACAACAAACAGGCATGCACGCATGTAAAAGGAAATCGAAATAAATAAGCATAGGGAAGTATATTATTTAATAAACGCCAGCGTTCGCACCCCTGCATGAGTGGACTTAATCTATGTATAATTATTTAGATGTTTGACGTCTATACAATAGTATATATACATCAATTTAAAAGAGTTGTTATAGTAAGTTAACACCAGTGTACATTTCAGTACTCATCAACAAACATATCGCTTTGAGATACTAACATACCAATGGATTAGAACTAGTGCATTATGACAGCATTTAAAGATCGGGGTGTGTCCCGCTGAGTCGAAGAGCCTCGTTTTGGTGAATCTAGGTCATATGATCTCGGCACGAGGATCGAGATGGCGGCGGCGAGCGAATCTTCGTGTGAGTAGGATTTTCTATGAGACTATTTCTATTCAAGTTAAACATCTTGGTTTGTGTGAGACCGTTTGGATATATGTGTTTCCTCTACCCACTGGGAAATTTGGATTAAGTTTCGTTGCTGGATTAATATGCAAGCCGTAAATGCAAGTCTGACAGATTGTGTCTGCACGCCGCGTTTGTTTATCATAAATAGCGTGCATATATTTCTATGTGAGCCTGGGCCATGTGACCGTCGAGGCACCGACGGAAGGCTGCATGCTACACAATTCCACGCTTCAATATTCAGGATCTTTTTTCTTAAATTATTATATATTTATCATTATTTCTTTTGATTTATCTATCTATTTCCGCATATTGTGACATGAGTTGAGTAATCGCATCTGTGATACGGGTAGTCATACGATGATGCATTTCTGACGAATCGCGGGAACAGAGGGAAAACAGTCCCTACCATGCCATATTACTTGTATTTAGCTTTGAACTATCTCTCTAATTAAATGAATGGGATCTCCTATGTATCACGATACTTATATTCTGTTCATATTTAAATTGCTTGGTGTGCATACAGCGGATAAAGCAGACGACGGTGGAAGTGTCTGGCTTAGCCGCGTGAGTCACGTAGTCAGCCTCTGTGTCATTATATTATAATTTGTATGAGCTAACATACATCTTACATCAAAAATTCCCGATGCTTATCGATAAAAACAGGTAGACTACATACTATTCAACATTCACTTTCATAACTGTGTACGATGCACACATTTTAAGCCTAAGAACGTGGGGGGAAAAAAAACATCGGTTAAACTCTGGTTTTCCGAACATTTTGACAGATGGTTCAGTGGTTGTGTCATAAACGCATAGTGCGTGTTAACGACAGATTTCTGGCTTTTCTATGGCTTCCTTACGCCTCTAGTGTTGACAATTTTGGTTATTTTGTGAGATGGGGTTTGCTCGGGGGACACTGAACTACCATCGGTTGTTTGAGGTACAGCAAGAAGCAAACAGAAGCTGTGAAATGGTATTTCACAAGCTTCTGCCTTGCTTCGTTGATGGCTCACAGTTCAGTTGTTGCGTGCTTTTAGTTGCCTTGCGTTCTCCCGACCCCACTCGCTTTTGTTTATTGCTAATGGGTTTTTGAGGGAGGATGGGGCACGCGGGAGGAGGAGGAAGAAGGGGGATCATGTTAGAGTAGGAGGGATGCTAGAGATGCTGTTGGGACCTCCAACAAAAAGCGACAGAATATATTAACATTGGCGGTGTCAGTAGTCTGAACGAGAGATTGATTTTTATGCTCTGAGGATTCAGTGTTAAACTCATAGGCCTATTCCTAGGGGTTTTCTTTTATTTTTTTAAAATCCCTATTTTATTTAAGATAGTTATATTAATTAATAATTATATTACTGTTACTGTACTGATTCAGAATTGAAACTGAACGAATTGGTGACCAATTGTTTTGTGTGTACAGTGACAAATGGATCCATAAGTGGACATTTTATTGTCGGTCACTTATTTTATTAACTTTGTGTGCAATACATCAGTAGGGATACTACCCAATGGTGTGATTGTATAACTATCAAAGGCCTTCACTGGAGAATGGTGTATCACTTGTCAAATTCAACTTGACATTACCAGTATCAAGTTTCTCCAGTTGCCTTGACTACCAGACCCTGAGCTTCCTGGCAGTGGTTAGAATGAGAGGCAGTTGTGTGATGAAGTTACAGTCATGCTTGGGATATTTGGATTGCATTTATGCACACTGTTCTTCAGATTGGTCTGTTCAGTAGGGTGCCTGATAAGAATGCCAGGAATGTATAAACATTTCTATTTTATTTTTTTTTTACTTTCAGGGAATTGAAAAACTATAGGTTGATGTAAACTGACATTTTCTTTTGCAGACATTGCCACTTTGCCGTGCATTACTTCAGTATTCATTATCAAGATATTTTGCTTCACATTTATTTTCAAATTTCTTTATTTGTCTGGTACTATTATAATAATTATTACTAAGTTATGAAAATCATTTATTTTTGTTATTTCTACTATTATTAATATTTTTATTATGTAATTATCTGCTTTAAAGAATTGCAAGCTATTTGAGGCAAAGGTCAAAGGATACATTTTATGGATTGACTTTGATAATTTACACTTCCAAAAGAAACACATCAAACTACATTTATGAAACAGGTTTTCCATTGATCTTAATACATGAAGTTTTATATGCCTGTCTTCAGGTCTTTAATGTATTACTTGTAAGTTGGAGCTAACTTTTATAAGATTTCCTTAAAATAGTTGTGTAGTTGCACTTGTAACCAGTTTTGTATAAATTATAATAATAAACCTATTTTATTAAGTACTTATTCCCAATTGACCATTATCATTATTATTAATATTTACTTATTATGATGTCATCATCATAGCCTCATGGGATTATTTATACCACAGTGTGGTGTTGTATACAGTACACATTTTTTGCAAGACAAACTACACCATAACTTTTGAATCCTGTGATATTAATAACCAGGATCTAATTGTAAACCGTGTTGTTCCTATCTTAGCATTATCCTCATTCTTACTTGACATGCGGACGTCTGAATGATCACAGATCAGTGTCTCCGAGTGCACGTCTTTAAAACCAAACCATGTTGTTTCGGTTGTTTGACAATCAGGTTGTCATATTACGCAGATTCCTTACTGATTAGTCGGATTACTGATGAGTGCCGCTTTGAGATTTGTCAAGCAATCACTTGCCTTGCCCCAAGGTTACTTAATTAACTCTCTCACTGCTGGAGGCAACCAGAGATGTCCTAAAGAGCAGTGGCTGTGTCTAATCCAGCAGGGAGAGGGTTAACTGTTTTTAAGTGCGATTTCTACTGGGATTAGAGCACAACTTGACTTGGGAATGAAAGCGTACTTTAAAAAGTTTCATTACCATTACCTCTGCCTAGAGAGACTACCCAATAGTGAGGGTGAAAGCAAATAATTAATATTATTATACTGAAAGTAACTGATTGGTATTATATGTATAATGAAAGAAGCTACTCAAATGCTGAACAAGATCTCTAAAAAATCTAAACTTGGTTATCTGTTAATGACTTAGTAACCTTTTTCCTAGCTTATCTCAGGGTGTGAAGGTAAATAATTTATATACAGTACGGTAATTACATTGATTGGTATTATATTTATATGAAAGGAACCTCTGAAATCTAGACTTGCTTAACCTTCTCCCTGCTGAATAAAATCAAAGTGTTCTATTTCTGCATGTGATCGGGCAACTTAAGTTGTCTTCAGCAGGGAGAGTGTTAAATCTGATCTAGAGTGATATTTTGAATAGCATTGGGTGAGAACAAGATGTGACACAGACTATACTAGTATTACTAACTGAACGGCTTTACTTGTTCTCCAGAAATCTAGACTTACTTAACAAATCTGGGTGAGAACAAGGTGTTATGGAGACTTAACTTTGAAGAACACTCTGAATATTACGCAACAAATAACAAGAATGCTTAACTTAAGTGATATTTGCCTGCGCAATAAATAATTGTCCAGCGTTTGTACTAATGACTGCAAGTCATGAGGCCTGGTAGTGTGTATTTCCTGTTCGTAACTGCTACATGTTCAATAACTTTGCCTAATATAGTCCGCAAATGTTGACAAAGGAAGTTCTAGTTATGATGGTATGTGTCTTGAGGTCACGCCGACCTTAGGTCTAATTATGAGCAATCAAGTATTTAGCAGCATAGAGGCTTCTGAGTGAAATGATAATAAGTACAATTACCATGATTACCCCTGTACATGTTCTACATTATCCACTCGTCATGTGGTTTATTTTTGTATTGTTTACATTTATTAAATGTATATTTGTGAGCTGTACTTGTCCCCTGAATTAAAATAACATGAATTACATTTTTGTGTAATTCACTAAATGGCTCTCTCCATGCTGAAGACACCAGAGATACCCCAAAGACCTTAGTTGTGTCTGTACCTAATCTAGCATGGAGAAGGCTTTAAAGCCAGTTTAATATGCCAGTTTCTGAAAGGGAAGTAACTTTGAGAAAGATACAGTATATATACATTTGCATGTGGTATCTGTTGTATGTAATTAAGGAACATACTTAACCCTCTCCCTGCTGGATTAGGCATTAGCAAGTTATTCATTAGGGCATATCTGGTTGCCTTCAGCAGGGAGAGGGTTAAATCATATATATTGAGTCTGAGGAAGTCAGTTATCAACTGAAATCTTATGTTACTTAAAAGTTTGAAATTTAAATGTATAGAACAAATATTGGTTAGTACATGGAATTAAAACTTATATATAAATGTATTAATAAGTTAAATAACAATAATTGAGCAGGCTGACATGCAAATATGAAATATTTCTTTCCTAACTGTACTGAGTCACAACTGTCATTCATGCATGTTTTTCAATAACTAACATTCCTTGGCCAAATAGTAAGCCCTGCACTTAGTATAATAATACAACTCATTTATGTAATGCATTAATGATGATTCATTGCATCATCACGTTCAGCACTATCAAGATTGGTGGCTGCACTAGGACAGTATGAGCTAGTCTGTAGTATAAAGTAGTCAGGGATAGAAGTTCCCACTCGCCTGGTGGCCCGATCCATTTCTCCTTATGTTAAAGATATCCTACTGGCGAGTAAATATTTCATGTTTTGTTACTTATATCATTATTAGGGCGAGTATGTTTTAAAGTTAAGTTCTAACCCTGTGTAGTAGTAGTAGTAGTAATATGACTACTATGATCTTTGACTGTACCTGTTAAAAACTTTGAAAAATAAAGAAATTATAAAAAAATAAAAATCTTTGGATCACAAGCACACAATTTGCAAAATATCACTTTCCATTTCACACGTTCTGGTGATTCTCCTCTCTCATGTAATAATTCTTCATTGTCATGTAGTGATTGCCCCATTGTCGTGTAACAGTCAGTAGCGCTCTCATGTTAATTGCCGCAGACCTTGAGCAAGAAGAGGATCATCTGGCCTAACAATGCCAGTGGTAGACAGGGAGCGGTTATTTATGAGCCTGTGCAGTACACTGGTACAATCCAGGATTAATCACAATGAATCATTGTATACAAGGCCTGATCTGTTGATTGGTGGACCATTAGTCATGGTGTCAGGGATGCTGATGGGATTAGTACATGTATTATGTTACACTACTAGGTAAGCCAAAACAATGGCTGGAATTTTATTA
>JAUTBZ010128084.1:0-14652 GCA_032361785.1 Lepetodrilus galriftensis | reverse complement strand
AGACATGGCCGTTCACATTTTATTGGTGTTGCATTTATGTCTAAAATCTAGAGGTTGCATTAAATTAGTGACGCATTCATTTCGTGATTTACAGTATTATAAAAGGATTAGATACAGGAGCACCAGATGAGGTTGTCGTAATCAGAGACCAGAGGACTAATAGTACATGCAAGTTATAAGTGCACTTTCAGGAGTTTCTTCATTAATATATCTCCTTTATTACCAGACTTGCTGGATGTGAGGGGCATACTACAGTTGTGACACAAGGGGCATACTACAGCTGTGATACAAGGGGCATATTACAGCGGTGACACCTCCTTCTGCTGGTCTTCTCAAAATACACACACACACATCGCGATGCCGACGTTACGGGACACGTATAATATCCATCATGACAACATTACCATAGCCGCCTGTGGCTGCCAACTATCAGCATCCTCAGAGCTTCTATCCACAAATAACCAGCAATAGATTACCTACCCTCAGTTTATCATCAGCGTTACAACCTCACAGTTATTGTCAGCAGCGATAACATCGCATGCCGCTCGGAAGTCATTATGGACTAGCCGGGGTTCGAGGGTTAGGGAGAGATCATTGTAACTCCCATATTGATTGCTCATGATTATATCTGAATATTTTCTTGGCCTGACTAAAAACACTTTAAAGAAATAAATGTAAAAATTAATATGTATGGGTACTCCTTGAAATCCATTATGGAAGAAGGTAAGGTTGTAATAAATCAGGTCTCACACATTTATTTACTATTTTTTCTAATTTGCTTTCGAGAAATTTAGTGGAATGAATACATTTCTCATTAATACACATCGCCCATTGATGTTGTGGAACAAAGGGCATGCATAATACGCGTGTATCTGGTCGGCGTCACCATTAGTAAACAGCCTCAGTCTGACATCAGGTCAAGGATAGCGCCATCCCATCGATTTCCTCCAATATTCCACAAACATTCCCCCTATCGATCTTCGAGAATGATACAATGATTCCACTCTCTTTCATTAAAGCTTGGGCAAGGTTATAGGACATCGTTGTCTATTCCTTACAAAGATGGAACTGAGTATCACGGCAATAAGAACCAGTCCTGTGTCTGTCGTGACTAAAGTACTACTGGTTCGCACTGGCCCAACCGTAGCCAGCATCACAGCAACAACAGCAGCAACACATAGCAGCATCAGCACAATCAACAGCAACAACAACAGCAACAGCAACAGCAACAGTTACAGCAGCAACAGTAGAAGAGGGTCCCGGAGCAGTGGTCTGAACACACAGAAGTTAATGCGGACACAACAGGGGAAATATGCAGATTAACGTTTAAGCCGCGGCTATTCATTGACGTATTCATTAACCTCCTGAGATTCCCTAATCCCTGGTCGTCACTTTGTACGGGGCCAGCATTCACACGCCTCGTTCTCTATTATGCATCCACAAATGACCATCCCCTCCGGAGTTCTCCATACAATGGACACCAGTAAAAGTCCATCCATGTCCTCTGTTTATAGTTTGGCTTTCCTCATTCAACAAGGACATCTTCATGAATCAATTATGTTTCTTGGTCTCCCTGTTTATCTGAGACTAGATGTTGGTTCAATTATTGCATGCATGTCCATGTTTTTCTAAGCCTAGGTGTTGGTTCCATTATTGCATGTACAGTGTCCATGTTTACCTGAGACTAGACGTTGGTTCAATTATTGTATGTCTGAAATCTAGGCTACTTCAAAGATGGTGTCCTTGGAACTTTCTACAATGGAATGGAGTAGACTGGCTAGAAGACCGTACATCTATAGATAGGTCAATGAGACTTTCAAGATCATGTACAGTGCAATTATTGATGGTGGTCTAGTCAGTTTCAAGACATATGTTTCAATCAATCTAAAACTTACTACCACTTTGCCATAAACTTGATATAAGATAAAGAAGAAAAATAATTTAAGAAAAAGAAAAATGAAAAAAGTAATATTGAATATAGAAAATAAAAGAGAAAAGAAATGAAGAAAATGGAAGAAAAGAGAATAATGAAGAAAAGAAATCATTGGTGAATGGATAGATTACAATAGGATGATTGATCCTCTTTGAACACATCTGAGGCCACAGCCTTGTACGGCTGGCAGCTCTGGTGACAAGTACATTACTGGAGGAAGAAAGCTTCAATAACAGAGTCGTTCCTGGAGCTGGCAAATGTTTCAACAACGCAGAAAAACAACTGTTATCAGATTATAACATTATGCTTCTGTTATCACTACGTAAATATTTAGAAAGCAATGAATCAATGATGCAAAATAGACCAGATTTTTGGGGGTCTATTATTATTTTAAGGGAATTTGCAGTCTATTGTCATCAAGGGAGTAAATTTACATATTGCGTTTAGAAAAACAAGTTTAAATGATAAAACATATAGCATCATACATACCATGTTGTGCCTACTTCAACTATTGATAATCAAATTGCAACAAAAACATGTTTCATTCACATGTATTACAATCTCGTTAAATGCCACTATTAAATTTTATTCTTGAACATTTACAACATCGCATCATTGGGGTTTTAAATTTTAGCTTTAAGTTTTTTTACACTGCAAAAATCCACCAGCATAATAGCTTTGACATTTGAGGATTAACTATATGTAATGCAGTTGGTGTCTGAGCCAAAACACATGGGAAATCGTACCAAATTGAACATGACAAGTTGCAGATCATGGTAATACATTTCTACAGGAAAACAATAGCTACTGATCAATAGAAGACACATGCAAATTGTCCAGAATGTACCTCTGGTGCTATAGCAAAGCCCGCATGAACAGTTTTTCGTCTGGTTTAGACAATTTTCTTCCCAGTTATGGTGTTTGATGGCAAAATAAAAGAAACAATTCTTTGATGCATTTCATTGTAAAATGTTATTACAGACCTCATTGTAATAAAATGAAGCTTGTCTGGAACAGAAATTACTTATAATGTGGATAATCTACATTATATATTCATCACATACAAGATTGTACAATATCTGACTGCTCTCTATATATAGTTTGATTACAGGAAATAGAGTTCTGCACCATTTGTGTTTTTCTTCTTTTTTTTTCAATAAATATAATTCTATTTTAAAACAGAAAATAAAATCTTTGGGTTTTTTTACTTGATTTTTTTGTTTAGTCTAACATACAACTATTGTACAATATTACCCCCAATTTGTAAAAGTCTGTCAACATATATTAACGTATGATAATAATATTTGCATATATCTTATGATACACGAACATGATACTGGAATACTTATTAGATTACTGGTAAAGGCAATAACTGTATTGAATACAGGCAAACTAATTGTATTACTTGTACATAGGTTAAGCACATTGTACTCGTGTATGCAGGTAAACCGACTGGTACTGTTTCAATCTAGCTGTATTAATAGTAACTAGGTTACCTGAATTAATGGCATACAGTATGTTAACTGTGTTAATAACAACCAGATTGAAGTAACGTTATACAGGTATGCTAACTGGACAAACAATATGTACAGGTATATTAATGGATTCATTGCATAAAGGTATGCTATCTAGATTAATTGTATACAGGTATGTTAACTGGATTTACTGAGGTACAGATATGCTGGCTGTTAATGGTATACAGGTATGCTAACTGAACTAATGGTAAACAGTTATGCTAACTGGATTAACAGTATCTATATATGTTAACTGTTAATGACATACAGGTATGCTAACTAGATTAAATATATACAGGTTTGCTGACTGCATTACCAGGATACAGATATGCTAACTGTTAATGGTACACATGTATGCTAATTGGATTAAAGCTATACTAACAGGTATGTTAAATTAATTGCTAACTGGATTAATGGAGGTTTTACAGGTATGCTAAACTGTACTAATGGCATACAGGTGTGCTAACTATGCTAACAGCATTGCTAATCAGTATGCAGACATATGACAAATCACATTGCTTAAAGCCTAGGGATGGACATATTTATGTGACAAACAGTTTAAGTTCTCTTCTATCATGGGTAATTGACATCGGGAGCGACAATGAGTTTCAAATGAGGCACCGGCAGCCACTACAGGCGCGGCTATGGATGATTTGCATGTCTGCACTTCTGAAATGGAATGCACGGCCTGAAGCAGTCCATCACTTAGGGCCGCGGTCAATCCTGGGAGTTGTCTTAATGGAGGTCATTATTTCCATATCCCACTAACACGGCAATAACTGCTCCTTGGTTGGTGTCTGAACTCCAATCTGTACTTCTAGGCACAGTTGCCTCGGAACGCAGTTCATACACATGTACCACGATTGTGTGGAAAAGCAATACAACGTGCAATGAATTGAGCCTCATCTGAATTATACACGAAGTACGCCGGAATAATGATGATATAATAATAATTCATTTCAAGTCACAATGGTGGTATTTCGTGGAAGGTGATTGCATGCTAACTAGTGAAATATGCGATTACTAAGTGCACGTTAATGTCGTATGCTTTCTGTGAAAAGAAAATTCAATAGGGTTTCGTGGTTTTTGATTATTTTCCGAAGGCTTGGCTTCACAAATCTGTCACTTCAATCTCTTAATAGTTATTCAACTGCTAACATTTGATACAAGATTTGTCACTGGTTTGGGGGTAATAATGGTCTTGCAATCGGAAAATGTAAAGTGCAGTCAGGCAAGACATTTCGCTTTGGTTTTCTGAGTGCAGTTGCGATAATCTGACTGAAATTTGGTTATTAAGGAAAGCTCATTTTACTCATAGTACTCCGGGAGTAAACCCCTAGTGATGATTGCAAAATAGATTAGAATCACAAATAAGTCGAAGGGGGGAGGGAGGGAGGGATAGGGTGAGAGAGGGGGGGGACCAGAGTGTTGATCTACATATAGAGAGAACACACCTTATCGTGGGTGCAACATCATGAATAGTAGCTCCCAGCTGCGTTGTAAAATTCTGATTGGATATGCACAGCTTTTATGGTTCTATCCACGGTGTCGGAGTGCTGCCCTGAACATGACAGACTCAATTTTGTCTGGAACTAAAAGCAGTCATCATCCTAATGTCTTTGAAAGTCTGGTACTTTGTAAAAACTGACGCCTGTTCCACAGAACAATAGTAGCGCAACGAAAGTCGTAACTCCTTAGCAACTCCATGCTAACGTACAAGTATAATTTCTCGAAGCTCTCATATCTACAATGAAACCATAGCACTTTCATACGTGTCAGATCACCATGTATTAGAGATCTCTACGAGAGGGCTTATGGTCTCGTAGTAGATACAAGAGCTTCGAGAAACGATATCCAGGAGTTACGATGACCCTCGTAGAGCTACAACGGTTCTGTGGAACGGTCCCCTGATTTATAGTTATAGTTACATGTGTCAAATGGAACCAAATTTGGGTCAAAAGTATAATAGACCCCATTCTAACAGGTACTTCAGTGGTCATATTGTTAATGCTTACATATTATGGTAGACCGCAAACCTTGTTAATAATGGTCTAAGAATAGGGTAATATGTAGGGTAATAGTGTACCGTAGCACCAACACTATATACAAGATATGATAGACCCAATTTTGTCTTGGGAGTAATTGGCAATAATATTAAATTTTGTTGGTGTTACAGTACTGGAATGGTTTGGTTAATCATGATACATAATACAGAAGAAGGCTGAGATTTGACATGTTTGACAAGGTCAAAGCATGAATAACAAGCAATGAGAAAATTCAGTCAATTTACTTTATTGTCATCATGCGTAATCAGCTGGTAATTACTGGGTGTCAATTCCGCTCTGCTACAGTTATATATAGTACCCAGGGGGAAACGGTGAGGTCTTAGTCAGGAGAGAGTGTGTCTATTGTGACATCTCCTACATAAAGGTAGTGATGCGCAGTGAAAAACAAGGTCACGGCCAAGGTATCAGTGTAGCCAATCACTGTTGGCATAGGTTGACACACCCATAGTTAAATACTACAATGATCCCCATAGTGGAACAATATATGCATAGGTAGGTTAGTTACAATGCCTTGCTGTATACTAGTATACAGTAATAGTAAGTCATGTAGATTGAGAGTTTTCAATGGATGTACATGGTAATGACTTAAATCTTTGGCAACGTTCATGTAGTGGAATACGTCGTCAAGCATGATTGAGCTTGGAATAGTATTTGGATATGGTGGCAAATTTTTGGCCCCAATGAAAAATCAAGATAGTATCTAGAGTTATAAATAGATCTATACACAAAGTAACAATATATGAAAGTGGAAATGTTTTACTGGTACATAATTCCACAAATACGAATGGAGTAGCACCACATGCTCCACAAGCATCAAAGACTATCAGTCCGAGTTGCTTCCAAATTACTTATTTCCCCTAGGACCTGTGGACAATTCAACCAAATATCCCGAGGACTCGTTTAATGGATGTTTATGTCCACGGGATGAAATGCTTCCTTTGTTATTATTAACTGTTAATTTGAGTCCACAATCATGCAACCTCTCCGTGCAAATTTATCAACGTATGGTACTTTTTTTCTTCCAATAAATGAGCCAATCTGGACACTGACTAAAGATCAAACATGCGCAGTTCCGCCATTGTCCTCAATCAGATGGGCATCATTAGTGAGCGTCAAGCCCATCTAGCAAGCAAAATGCCCAATAATTTGGCCTGATGTCCCATGAAGGTTCCTTTGTTTGCTGTCCTGAGTTTCCATCTTCTGGCTAAATGGGAATTCTCCGTATCATGGAATTGTGGCTGACAAGAGGGAGGAGATGTTGGAATGGCATGAAAACCTGATTACGTCTTAATGCACTTGAAAACATCATCAAAGGTGGAGTGTTTTTTTCTGGACTGACTACCATTATCAAAATGACTGGATGTCTAGACTTGGCGTAGGTTTCAAAGACAGGCTTCTCTGAGAGGATGTTTCCTATCCTGCTTCTTACATCGCCTTGATAGGAAGGGACAATGTTTCGATGAAAGAAGATTATTTTCCTCATGGAGTGAAAAAAAAATTCCAGACTGAAACCGTGTAGCAGTGTTAACACTCTCGTTGCCAGATTAGTCACAATTGACTGTTCAATAGAGCATAACTTTTTTACTTCATCTGGTAATGGGTTAATGGACAATGATAGAGCGATACTGCCAGTTAACCCCCTCAATGATGGATTGATCAGATTCACAACTGTATTAGACATCTCCATTTGTGGAAAGTAAGGGAAAGTTTAAGTAATGTGTTGTACCAGTATTTTGCCTACAAGATAAAACAAATACTTGGCATGTAACTGAAAATGAATAGCTGGCTGAATTGGGCTACTTTCAAGACGTATTTCACTATCAACTGTAATATTTTTCTTTTATCTTATTATCCACATATTGTTAAAATGTATAAGCACATAATCTAATAATAACTTGTGTATCCTTATGTTAGCAATTTAAGGAATATATACTGAAAAATGTTATATTTCCATACTTTCCAGGGAGTCAAAAATGATAATTGGTGTATACCCCACTCTGAAAACATTTGCTCTTTCAAGATGGACTGTACTACACTGCTACCATTGAGACTAAGCTACAGCACTGCTAACATTGAGACTAAGCTACATCACTGCTGCCATTGAGACTAAGCTACATCACTGCTGCCATTGAGACTAAGCTACAGCACTGCTGCCATTGAGACTAAGCTACAGCACTGCTACCATTGAGACTAAGCTACAGCACTGCTGCCATTGAGACTAAGCTACAGCACTGCCACTGAAAGACTAAACCATAAACAAGGTAAATTTCATGGAACAGCAGAGCGGAGACAAGCGTAACAAATTATTAATCAATGTTGGAGTTAAATGTATTTACATATCCATTCGTCATGCCACTGATGACAGTCATCACGGTATCGCTTGACACAATGATAACTTGCTGTAATGACTTGATGAACGAGTCTGGTTCATATCAGGTGAGGAAATCAATCGTGTATTGTTCTTTCCCAATCTACTCAGATCATCATCTGTTCGGTGCGATCTCCTCATCCTTGTCAATCGTCCCGGCGTCGGATCAATCCGTGACGAAGAGCATTATACTTTGTGGTCCGTCACAATAGCAGGTATTGTTCTTATAACCATCCACTTAGTAGGACAACAGTCTTACTCAATCACCTTCAGCTTAGAGTAAATTGTCCTTATGACAAAGTAGCCAGGTTGCCACGACCATGACAAATTATGGTCTAAATGCATGGCATGTGATCCGATTAATACCATCATTGTGGTGTACCAGCATCATTGTTGTGTACCAACATTGGATTAATCACTGCAGCAATGCGAGGACGGGCAGAACACTCACAATGCCGTGTCATGTCGACAGGATCGGTATTGTAGCAGAACCAACGAGAAGATGAGCTCTGTTTAGGTAGAGTCAGGTGACACGTTCATAGACGCCCAGACAGTTATTTCACTATTAACCACGGATAGTTTCACAAAGGACTCAATTATCCTTTGGCTACTTAATGACACGAAAATAGCAACGAGAAGGTTCTACTCAGGCATAAGGTGATTATATGAACTTCTGGACACCGGCTGAAGTCTCAGTTAAGAAAGCCTGCTCCTGATTCCTGTATCTGTGCTTATGGATCCACTATTCTATTATTACAGGAATCAGATTGTTCCACCATTCAATTGTTATGGGAATAAAGTGGTCCACTATTCTAATTGGTATAGGAATAAAATATGGACCCACTATTCTATTGTTGGAGGAACAAAATTATCTACTATTCTATAATAATATGAATAAACCATGGGGTCCAGTATTCTATTGTCAGAGGAATAAATATGAGTTCATAATTCTATTGGTATATGAAGAAGACATGTGTCTACTATTCTATTGTTATAGGAATAAAACATGGGTCCAACATTCTATTGTTATAGGAACATAACAGGTCCATTATCATATCATTATAGGAATAATACAATCAGAAAGCAAAGGGCAAATGCTACCATCTTATTGTCAACATTCCATTGGCAATGTGATATGCTTTAACCCTTTCACAGTGCTGAATTATACACTCACTGCTACATAAAGTAGCACGTACAGCAACTCTGGCTGCCTTCAGAATGTAGGGTTAAGTCTCCGCAGAGTTCAAACAAGATCTTGGTTTCATGAGACCATACAAAAATCAATGAAGCTAAAATTAAGAAAACTTTCAAAGATGTGCTGCAAATTGCATGTACTTGAAGCATGTTGTGCTTATGAACAGTAATATGAATATAATTTTCCTTGCAAACAGCCAGACACATCCTATTAAGTGTTAACTATGATTAATTCTACTTTAAGTGAATAATAATTGCATTATCATTGTTATTGATGCCTATACCTGCTTTGGAGCTGCAAAAAGTATGAAGAAAAGTTTGATAAAAGAACTTTGTATTTTTACTTTGATCTTTTTTTGATGATTCCCAGACCTTGGTACCTTCACAAATGGCTTTCACTTGGAACTGATGCAAAATACCATATATGCAGTACACTATTCTAGTATAATAACAACATGATTCCATTGAGAATACGACCGTAATTTGTAATGTTTCCTAATTTCTAGACTGATCCAGCAAGTTGTCATGGTCTCAGGTCATGAATACTTATTTCTACCAAATATCTTATAAAAAAATGAATGACATCACACTTGAAATAGAAAAGAACCAAGAACAATTATAATATTCATTAGATACACACAATTTATTATCTACGCAAGCTAATTATTTATGGAAATTATATAAAACTAAAATATTTTGTCAGGTTTATTTTATTCTAAATCCTCATTAATTTTTCCTCATCATATTTGTGTTAAAATACCCAACTACTTATCATAAAATGTATGCGAAGCTATCTATGGAATCTAAGAAATATCGGAAACCAATTGAATAGAAAATTCACTAAAATGTATGGCACATAATTCATGAGTACCATTACTAATATTGAATCATGATGGTAAATAATTACTATTACTAACGTTGAGTCATGTTGATGGAAAAACCAACAACTAGTAATTATTTCTCTGATGAGGCTTCTGTTCGTGATAACCGCATAAATATTAGATAACGCCTTTAATCATTCTGATGCATTTCATTCATGTAACAGCAGTTCACTTTACAATACCAATATCATGCTGAAAGTCTGTCCTGGTGCATTGGTGTGGGTTGTCTTTGAAGTATGATGAGGACATGTTTGTTAGAAATGTCATCCACGGACCCAAGGGATGTGCCCGGGTTAAGGTCTAGTGCCTGCTAATTCTCTGCTCATAGCTGATTACACACACATCCCCAACTTCTAGGCATTGCTTCTTTAATACAAACAAAAGTTACGGCTATGACCTGAGTGCCTCTTTAATTTTAGAACGAAGATTGTGATTGGGAAAATCTGGTCAAAGAAAAACATTAAGACCGTGTGGTCTTGTTCAGCGGTCTTGTTCCGAGACACCACGGTGCACCAGGACTGAGTCCGGTCTTGAAACAAGACCCTGCATTCCATCGTTCATCTTCACTCAAGTTTGAAACAAACCATTATTTGGTCTCCGAGGCTATCATTAAGCAATTTCGTGTTCTCCTGGAGATGAGGTGTTGAGAGTGGGGCCACTGCTATCAGGGAATGGCTTCATTCATCTGAAGCCCTCCACCATGATGTGATTAGGTTTGGAACAGTGGAAGCTTGGTCTGGACCAGAAGACTGCCCCGGGCAACCATTGCACCTCCTATTGTTCCTGGAACTCTTCAGCAGTCTTGAACCATCGAGCACTAATTTCAGAAATAATAACAATACTTTCTTCAATTTAAGAAATAATAGAACAGCTGTCAGTCCATATGGGCAGTGGTTTAAATATCCTTTGGTATTATCCCAGTCCATAAGGGAGCAATTACTATTATTTCATTGCCGTGATATCTGAAGATTAGTAACGATATGACAGGTGGAGATTTCATGTGGGGTAATTCCTTGTTAAAATCACAGCCATACTGCACTTAAGGAATCTCGCTGTCATTGGATGCCTTCAAGGTGGTGATTTTAACATAAATCGGAAGTCGATAACGGAAGTATCGGGCAGATGCTGTTATTTAGAATCCTAACCTAGTATCTGCTGCTGTCAATAGTGCAGGTCACCAACCCGGTTTATTTCTTAATGATCCACTAAGAAAAAGGTTATGAAGTCGAGAACTAACAACATGACAGCAGGTGTTCCAGCTATGTCAATATTTATAATCCTTCAAATTAAAGGACCAGGGTAGATTAATGATGCATGCATAGTGATCGGTAAAGTGCTGCTAGGATTAAGCTCTGGGCACACTCCGTCATGCAAGGTATTATCTAGGATCTTACTATTGACCTCAACCAACAGTTACTAGGCTAATCATTACCATTATGTGAACACAGTCTTAAATGACAAACGTTATATTGATTGGTTTATTTGCTTAACGTTTATTTTCAGGACATTGCTGTGTTCTACCTTTTGATGCCAACAAGGTAACTAAAATTACAATTTGCAACCCATTCAAAGGCAAACATAAATTGTTATTACATTTAATGAACAATATTATACAATCTTTATTAATTCAAATAATGTATTGTCATAATGCAATGATTAATTAAAAAATGTGATGAGTTACGTTACACATATTGTACTTTCTGATAATAATAGAGTACGATTGATTAACTTTTCCTGAGTAAATAATGTCCACGTATGTGTGTGCTCTAGTCTTATGGATAAAATATAGACCATTCATTTATCAATAATTAATTAATTAATTAATTAATTAACGTCATGACTGACCACAAACACCTAACCACGTATTCTATAACACAAACAGGCCATACAGACAAGGACAATACCGCCAAGAACGTATTAATTTTGTTCATTGGATGCAATTTCCCTCCATCACACGCTTCCTTCTCTAATTGAGAAATACTAATTTTGTCGGATGCACGATAATTCAATCCATCAAAGGTCAGACCTTGTCGTTGTCTTTGTTTATGTCCACAGTTCATTCACCAGACCCCATCCACTACCAGAAGCATTATGGAACAAAACATTGCAGTAATGTGACTACAGTGATATGACAGACTGTGATAATTCCTTGTAATAACTTAGGATCGTATTGAACGTTGCAAGTTCAAAGGTATCAACAGTTTATTCAACAAGGATCTAATCACAGAATTGTCTAGATTACTGTTTCCTTGGATCTATGAACCAAGCTAATCAGTATTGCTATACATAATTGTTCTGTTGAAATTAGCAACTGGACCAATGAAGTCCTGTGGAAGCAGTGGTGGCTAGCTACATCTTACCAACCGGCAGTCATCCCTATAGACACAACCTTTACATGCTATCTCTGTGATGGTAATACAGTATTTTCTACATTCCCAATTCTTTGATTTTGATATGAAATCCAATTAAGACTTTATAGGAACATAATACGTCACCTAAAGGTATTTGAACACATTTACCACACAACCTAAATCCATAACACATTAAAACAAGCAGCTTGTTGTAAAGATAAGGCAGAAATAAATAGCCAACATGACGGTTTAGAAGGCTACAAAATGTCCTTTTTATGCAGCATTGCTGGCATAAATATTATTCTTTCCCAATAAAAAAGTATGTAAGTGCTGTGTTAGTCTTTTTGTAGGAGGTCATAAGAAACTATTGTTTTGCTGCCGTAATGTACTGCAATAAAGGGTGCATAACATGGGGCTTATCAGACATTGGATCTTCGGATGCTCTGTGTGCTGCGTTGATAACCATTAAGAGCTGGGCACAAACGGCAAACATGTAAGCTAGTTTACAAAGCGTTGGTAAAAGCCATGTAATTGATTTTCCAAATGAGATCATATTATAGAACAGGATTGTGTGTGGGTTATGATGTCCATAACTAAAACGTTCTATTGATAGAAATTTATCGCTCTTTGAATTGTGGCACTGATCACCTAAATGCCAAAAGTGATCTTAGGCATCACTAGTGATCACTAGACTGGATCAATATACAGACATGCCGATTCATACTGGTATTTTCCACATGTACAATACACTGGTACAGGGTTATACATGTATCGATATGGAGATACCGGTACTGTCTTTTTACTTATTTAGTATATGTGTTCATATGATCATTGCAATGTAACCACTTCTGGTTTAATGTTCTTGTGTAGACTTGTGTACCCGGTAGTCACTTATATCCAGCATTAATCTTCTTACTTATTCAAGTGTAAATATATAAGTTTGGATTTATATCAGGTAAAATATATGCGCCTATGAAAGTATCAGCTTAACCTCATTGTGAAAGTGATATGAAGAAACAAATGGCTCAGACACATTAGTGCTCAAACTTAAATAACCCATCAATAAGTAAAGGTAACTTTGTTTGGCTGAAATTGAATGTACGGGCATTTGGATAGATATTAAACGTAATTTGATTTTCAAACAACAGTCTGGATCAAATTATATCTGGGTATATTGGTTGTAATTGAACATACTTTAATAAATAATTAATGTTTTATTACAATAAATATTTCTAGATTGAATATCAGGATAGACCTTATTGCATCTACAGTATTTGTATTCATGCAATATCTAAGTGGAATATCTATTAAATGCTATTTTAGCATATCGCTACAATAAGTTTGATAAAATGAGGCCATATTTGTAATAATGAAATTATTTGTAGTAGAGGTGTATAATATTACAGAGTGAGGATTATGACTTGTTCAACAGAACATGACAGATAGACAGAACACATAACTATAACCATAACTATTCTTCTTCATATTTGTGTTACTATTATTATTGTTTTATTATTATTATTATTATTATTAAATAATAATAATAATAATAATAATAATAATTAATTATTATTATTATTATTATTCTATTATTATTATTATTATTATTATTATTATTATTATTATTATTATTATTATATTATTATTATATTATTATTATATTATTATTATTATTATTATTATTATTATTATTATTATTATTATTATTATCAGTGTACAAGATTTATTCACAAATGACAAGTATTTGTTGAATAAACACCTAAGCTCAAAACAAAACTTGATAACCATTCTGACAGGTAACAAAGCTCAAACCCCGGTTCACGGATCATTTGGACGTTTATCAGATCATCAATTACAAAGAACATAATATAATTATAAATCTGCTGCTGTGAGGCATATAAACATCCCATGTTGAAATACAGTCCAAACACACAGACACCGTTGCTGCCATAACGTCCATGTTGTGTGTGCTAACATGACTGCGATCAATGTAAATACGCTCCTCTCTCTCACTCAGTCTCACAACGCGGCAAGCTTGTTGCTGAAGATGTCGATATTTCACGCAAGCCCACAGGGAACACTTTCACCTCTCCGGTTTTCAGCAGGCTGTTTTCGGAAGGCATAAACTTGTCTGCGGTAACCACGTGTCAGCTCGTTTTGAGGGAAGTGCAACTTCGTGAAGTCTCTGGATGACGAGTTTGGTGCCGTGTACGGCTGAAGTCTGAGAATGCGAGGCCGCGAGCGCTTCAGAGTCTAGGAGAGAGTGGTAGGGAGGAGAGAGAGAGAGAGAGAGAGAGAGAGAGAGAGAGAGAGAGAGAGAGAGAGAGAGAGAGAGAGAGAGAGAG
>JAUTBZ010128073.1:0-14654 GCA_032361785.1 Lepetodrilus galriftensis | reverse complement strand
ATACAAATAACAAATGTTATGAATTTCTACTAGTCCTTAGGATACCTTTAGCATTGGGAGAAATGGCCCGGGCTAATACTATATTAACCTTTATGGTAATAATAATGTGCACTTTGATATTGCACCAAATCCTGGTTTCATAGCATGCTCACAGTGCCTATGCATTAATATCATTGTTGGTCTTCATGGCTGCGGATACTTCATCACATCAAGAAGGCTGAAGCCAGGGCTGGCAGCCATCACCTGCAGACCACTATACATTCTGGCATGTCAAGATGACTTGTACCAATACATAATCTCGGTAATTAACATCTGTTGATGTCACAGTTGACTGATTCACCTGTGTGTGGCAGCTCAACCACGGCAAACAGTGGCTGGTCTATCACTCCGTCTGCTGAGCTAATATTTGAAGAAAATAAAACGTTCTGATGCAGTTTTTGTCGGCGGTCGATTAAAGATACAACGTCTTGGTAAAGTTCTATGATAAGATAACACAAGTGTGTACCTGTCTTCTGTCTCAAACACAAGAGGATCAATGTAGAGGTGAGATACACAGATATTCTTCTATTGTGCTGCTGCTTTTGTCGTAGTTTCACAAAGGAGATGTAATGACGTCGGACAAATTTCCGGTTGTTTTGAGGTTTACTGTAATTTATGACATTGCCGAGATGGAATGGTGCCGGAAATGCTATGTGATAGATTGCTTTATTTGAGGCAGGTTTAGAAGACAGACTTGTGCGTGAATGCCTTACCATACATCTGCTTGTCTTTGAATGCCTTACCATACATCTGCTTGTGTCTGAATGCCTTACCATACATCTGCTTGTGTCTGAATGCCTTACCATACATCTGCTTACCTTGGGCACAAATGTGTACATTTTTGGAAAGGTTGGTAGCATTTCCATTTTTTATTTTTATTTTTAATTATTTTTTTTATTATTTTTAAATTACGGTTTAGAGTAACTTTCAAGATTCTTTCACTTATATCACAACTTATCAGTTGAAGGCAGGAGAAAATCTGCAACATCCGTAGTGCTTATTATTGCACTTTTGTATATTTTATGGTTTTTTTAATAATTAATAATTAATTAAATAATAAAATTCTATTGGCTATTTTATAGCCATTTTCAAACACGATATTGGTCCTAAGGTCTAAGATTAATTCCTAAGATGTCAGCAGATAAATGGACAGAAGGAGAAGTAAGTCACAGTAGTAGCAAGTAGGTTCTAGTTAGCCACCTGTGAGCGAGTGGTAATGAATAGAGACGATCAAAGCAAATGCTTTCCCTGGGATTATCTTGTGTTAGCACACAGCTGACTGACTGCGTTAATTGACCATCCATCAATGTGTAATGTACATGTCTATGTGTGTATGTTGTGTGTGTGTGTGTGTTGCCAGTCTAGTAGCCAGGGTGTACTGCCACAAAGTGAATTCAGTGAGACTTCTGCGAGATATTCCTCACAGTGTTGGTGGTGAGTTGAACTGGTGTGGGTAGTCTAGTAGTCAGGGTCTATGATACTGGTCATGGTACTACCACAAAGTAAATTCAGTGAGACCTCTGCGAGATATTGCTCACAATGTTGTAGGTGAGTTGAACTGGTGTGGGTAGTCTAGTAGCCAGGGTCTATGGTACTACCACAAAGTGGTGTGGGTAGACCTTGTACCGTAACAGTACATTCCTCTGTGTGGATTTATGTGTTTCTGTCAGATGGCTGCATAGATGTTTTGTAGTGAAGGCATACCACCTGACCACCACAATGTGAGCTTGATGACAAGTTCCACATACAATGCTAGGTAACTGTACATTCTTCTGCATAAATTGATATTTTCCTGTCAGATTTGTGCATTGATATGAAGATGTTTTGTAGCGACAAATTCCGCACAAAGTGATAGTTAACAGTACAGTACATTCTTCTATATAAATTAATATTTCCCTGTCAGATTGGTACATAGATGTTTTGTATTGAGGGCATACCACCACATAGCAAAACTGATCTCAGCGACAAGTTCCATACAATTTGCTGGATGACTTGATTCGATGTGTAGACCTCGTATCATATCTGTACATCGTATCATATCTGTACCTCGTATCATATCTGTACCTCGTATCATATCCGTACATTCTTCCGTATGTATTGATATATTCCTTTCACACTGGTGCACAGATATAAAGAAGTACCATCAAAATCTAGGTCAGGTTTATTGGTGTGTTGTGTGCAGTCCTTGTATGAAAACAATACGTTCAGTTTGAATCGATACGTCTCTTCCACATAGATAAAGATGTCCCAATCCATGTCATTTTATACGTGTATCCCTATAATCTAATGATTATTAGTCTGTCTCTCCAAATTTGTCCTTTTCAAGAATCCTGCCATGAACATTTAGATATGAATGTCTGATGAATATGATCATCTCAGCTACTCATTTTATATGAAATACGGAAGACTAGTTCAGATAGCCATTAAATTGGCTGTCCGTGGATCCCAGAAGGCTTTTTCTAATAAATTAGGTTTTTTTTAAAAACATATTCATATTTATTTACTCTCTCAGACTATGATTATTCTATTGCTAGTTTCTGGAATGTCACTTTAAAAAAAGTTTACGATGGCCACTTCCGATCTCGATCTCAAAACCCTGCATGTCATTGTAGATCGTATGACTGGGAAATAACCACTTGATAATCTAATTTTCTCTACCAGTGTCGGATGTATAAGCTAGCAACCGACATGTGTGCATACTGGATAAGGTTTTCAATGTTTCACAGTTAATTTTTTCCCCATAATTTGCCGGTGATTGTTAGACAATGTGGTTATCACGATTTATATTGATCAACATGTGTGCATACTAGATAACCTATGAATTTGTGTAGTTTTATTTTAAACATTTCTATATATTGATATTAAATGTTAGAAAACCATTGATACCAATTTCATATTGAATATTAAAGTTATTTTTATCTTCATAATTTAACAATAATTAATAAATGTAGGTACAGATTTGATAAGGATATCATATCTCTGAAATATGCATTGAATGTTCTTCTTAAACTGGGTCTATTATTTATGCATGTGCACACAACATAATGGTAGACTGTCCTGAAACAACTCATTTGTCTTGCTTACCATTGTACGATCCCCTCGATCCCCTCGATCAAATCCTTCGTTCAGGGGATGACTCACCGTCCATGAACACACAAAAGTATTTACTCAACTTTAGCTGTTGGAAGTCAACATAGAAATAACTCGGCAAGATTCAATCAATTTTAAAGCCGATATCAACAGCATTACAATAACAACAACTTATTGGTTTTGTCAAATCTAGGTGATGGTTTTTTAAGTGGCTCTAGCTAGTATTTGGTTTTGTCGTGAGTTGGCCATTTTGGATCTAAATGAGAAATTGTGAATGGTTTGTTTACTTTTACTTAATTCTTCTAGTATTCAGGAACAACTTGTAATCAAATTCAAGTGGTTAGCTTTGTTCCTCATTACTGGTAAATCTGTGATTCCACATATTAAATAGTTTGCAATTAATGATGTTACCTGCAGGATATTCCACTAAGCTAGGACCATCAGCTGGTGGAATTCTGGCCTAGCACAAGCAGGGTATTTGCACCAAAAGAAATGCGGTCCCCATGATAAGACTTAAAGAGAGAATTAATACTGAAAGCAACTCCAAACCCCAATTTACACCAACTAACCAATTAACCCTCTTCATGCTGGAGGCAACCAGAAATGCCATAAAGAGCAGTGCCCGTGTCAAATCCAGCAGGGAGAGGGTTAAAGGACTTAATAATAACAAACCCTGGACAAATGACTGCATTAAGCTTTCATTCATGCCCCAAGATTTTACAACCCTCTTAAATTATTACATCAATTATGTTTATGGTTGGTTATCGTGGTTATTAAGATGAAAGATTATTAAAATTACCACATTGATGTTTCCTCAATGGCACAGCGACCAAACCGCAATTGCCTTATTTAATTGAGTTTTCTAAAAGCTAATAGTCATTTGAATGAATTACATCAATGTTAGCAAAGCATAATTCCTGTTATGGTAGCGGGGATCCTTTCCCATTATCTCTATGTGAGTATCAGTAACTCTGACAGTTGTGTTTCAAACAATGTGTTGCAATGACTGCTCCCTGGGGAACCCCTCTTTTGATTATTGTCACCACAGGGGGGAGATTTCCCACAGATACAGCCCATTTCATTATGCACACATGGAGCAGTCTGTTCTCAAACCTGATTGGTCGGTTTTGATGAATTTTTTAACTTTGATTGGTTAGAACCACAGATGAATAGTTGGGGCTTTGGAATGGATTTTCACTTCAGGCTGCCGGGAATTGTGTCCAGGAGCGTTTCCAATCAATAGTCGCTGATGAGTTGAACTTGCATTACGATGCCTTCTTCATTTTTTTAAAAGAGTTTCCTATTGGAATGTAACCTTTTTTTCTTCTATTATGCTAATCCTAATTCGTAATTGGTTAGATGTGTGAATATTTCAAAACCACTAAATCCATTACTCGCCCATACTGACACAGGTCCACCCACATTCCTGTAAAATTTGTGAAAAAAATATTGACAATATCTCTGTGTCGATGCCATATGGATGCAGCATGTTTGAGCGATGGTTGGATTTGTGTATGATTGTTACAATCAATGATTGGGAGACTCACCGAGATTCTAGCACTGCGCATTCCTCCGTCTATCAAACCGCCAGCAAGTTAACATCAGGCCCATGATAACTGTATACCCTAATAAAGATACCAGCCTTCTTGGGTATCTCCATTCCACTGCTGCAACAAAGAGGAGATAAGGAACTCTTCAGTTGCGGAGATTAGAAAACAATCCAGGAGCTCTAGTTTGGAGCTCTCTAGGTAAAAGAAGCAGAAACGGGATCTGTTTTCTTGAAGGATTAACACTTCTGTTTGATATGGAACGCATGTCAAACAGCAAAAAAAATGTAGCATCTCGACTGACATCTGGAAAGCAGCAGACGTAGGGCCGATACAATCTTTCCTGGGATGTGGTTCAGAGTAAAACCTTGCAGTATGTCTCAGGTTATCTCCCTCCATTGAGCAGGGTATAGTTTCTCGAAGCTCTCATATCTACTACGAGACCATAAGGATTCTCGTAGCGATCTCTTAATACATGAGAATCATGCACTTACGAGACCGCTGTGGTCTCGTATTCGATATGAGAGCTTTGAGAAACGATACCCTAGCCAATAGCATGTTAACGCTGTACAATAGCTACAGTAATTCTGACAGAAAATGCCGACAGGAACTCGCGATCCTTCATGTGACATCAACTCCGACTTGAAGCTAGTTTGTTTTGATCAGTTGGTATGGGTTTTGTGGTTGAGTACATTTGCTATGTCATGTGTATGTCTGTTATTTTTGGCTGGGTATGTTGTTTAGCTCTTCATCTTAGGGTAACACATGGACTTACGCACACAACAATCTGCTAGATGTTAACCTTTTAACTTCTGGGTTAATCACGATTATTACGGTGTAAGACACCTCTGATCATGAGTGTCTCCAGAAATAAGATGGTTGACAGAGCTACTGGTTCAGAACATGGGTCTTGGGTGTCGTTTCACGAAGCATCATTAACATTGAACCTATGGAGAATGAATTACCCCCCTTTATTGTTTTCTGAATTTCTAACACTGATATATGGAAACACGCCCCGGGGTTACGAAACTGTTTTTAGTACAAATTTGTGCTGAACTCGGGAGTTTTGTTCATAAAACGTCATGTAAATTTTGAGCTTGAGCATGAAATTGTACTCGGAATGTTTTGTAACCTCAGGGCCAGGAGACTAAACTTGATCCTAGTAGCACTGAGAATGCTTCATGCCAGAAGGCGCAGTTCTAGACAAGTGGTCTGAAGTACGACAAGTATCCGAGGTATGACAAGTAGCCGTGTATACCCACCCAGGCATGTAGCATCTGTAAAGTGGATTTACCCGGCGACAGCCAGATCAAAGACCGTACCTATGAGGCTGTCACAATTCTTTATGGGATTAAGAGTCCTGAGGAACAGAAGGTGATTGTGGAACACGTATGTCTGCACTCCATATTGTACAGAGATTTTGATAGTCTTAGGAGAGCTATTGGAAAGTCCTGAGAAGCATCTACGGTTGGGTTAACAAGGACGCTCGAATCAATGGCTGATGTCTCCTTGTGTCCAGCCGCTGACCCCGCTATAATAAGAAAGCTCTTGAGAAAGGATACACTCTCATTTACTCTTAATTAAGCTTCATCTGTTTTCATTGATGGACGATGGTTCAAGGTCTTATTCTTTCTTTGTACGTATAAGTGCTTCTGTTAATATCGGTGAATAATGATTTGCAGTTGTATTCTTCTTTCGCTTCTGTTAACATCGGTGAATGATGATTTGAGGTTTGTTTCTTCTTTCTACTTATGCTTCTGTTAACATTGGTGAATGATTATTTGAGGTTTTATTCTTCTTTCTACTTATAAATGCTTCTGTTAAAATTGGTGAATAATGATTTCAGGTTGTAAGCCTTTTTGTCCCGATGGTGAACCCACATGTTACAACTTCTGGATGCACTGTCCTGACCTTTCTTGCCATGTATAGAAATCTGCTTCATATGTTCCTAACTTCCTGTACTTGGAAAGCCTTTCTGAGCATATTTTACGTGGACATGATGAAATATTTAAAAGCTGTGGGTATTTATTGTTTTACATGTGATTTGCTTGTGCCGTGAGCAAGTTCTCCATTTGTGATCAATATGTGTAGATTTATTAGAAATATGGGTACCATGTTCCATAGAATGGTCATTGTGCTGTGAGAGTAATTTTACTTACTGTACATGTAAATGATGTATCTGGAGTTACAACTTCTAGAGCTACAATCATTTTGTGGAACAGGATCTTAACAATAAGATATTTAACATACATTTTCATATTTCCTTGCACCATTGAGAGTGATACAAGAATGGTAACTTACTATATATGTATTAGAAGGTACTATACAAATCTTCTAGCACCATGACCATTCTACGGAACAGAACCCTGAAGGTTAAATGTTTTTTAAGATAATTTTCCATATTTTCCATTGCACCATTTACGATCTAATTATTGTTGCTTCAGCTTATGTCTGCACAGTCGTGTCTTGTAGCAATGTCGTCACACTGTCCTGTATTTCTTTCAGAGATGTGATTAGGACGCTGTGAAGAACGCGGGGAGATCCGATCCGAAGCAGACGTCAAGCGGCCGCCATGTTGGAAGGACTGGATTAACAGCAACAGAAATAACGGGAAGAGGATTAACAGTTCCGCGGACAGCTTCTGAGAATGGGTCTTGGGTGTTGTTCGTTAAGGATTTACTTACTCGGAGAACATGCCCCCACAGTCATGTGATAGCTGGGAGGTCAGAGCAGTGACCTTGACCTTCGGAAGGACAAGACATGCTGGAAATACAGAATTCTGGATCGCCTCTGTCATCCCTCGATGCTAAATGTTACGCTAGGTAAATATATCTGCACTGATCACTAACACATGGTGAATTATTGGGTTAATTATTTACTAATCTATGCAGCGTATGTCAGTTATGTATCAAATTTGACATCAAAGAATACATGTAACATCAAAGTAATAATAATAATAATTGCATTTATTATATTGCGCATTATTCACAATATAATAATGCTCTATGTGCATTGTCCTTAGACTTTAATTGTCGCAAATGGGTGAAAGATTCCTGCAGCGACGTTAAACTCCATATTCACTCACTCACTCACTGACACTTAGACTTTAATATATCATTTATATTATTGGTATGACTGAAAAACATTACTATTTTTTTATATTAAATTCTATAATAATCAATTCATTATTGCAGTTGTCTTAATGAATGTAGCCTCTGTTATATATCCCAAATGGGAACATTAATACAAATACCCATAGATCTCTTTTAGTCTCATGAATTTGGATAAGCATTCTGTCACCCTTGACCCCTTATTTCCCCCATCGCAAAGCGCTGGTACTTTTATAGATTTATGAGGTTGTCTGAATAGAATGTAGACAACATTGTAAAACTTCCACAATGCTGTGAATGAGTGGCAGGTGAGCTGCAGAACCTTGTAGGTAATTTTGTTTATGTTGGTCTGCCTAATTTAAATTTCCAGTCACTGTATGATTTCTATTAATTATCAATATTTAATAATCTGTTATGGAAAAGATGACCTTCCAATAAGATCTACATTGGTATAATTTCTATTAATTACCAATGTTTAATAATCTGTTAGGAATGGATGACCTTCCAGACCGTGATAAATAATGATACAGTAATATGATCTACATTGGTATAATTCCTATTAATTATCAATCTTCAGTAATCTGTTATGCAAAAGATGACCTTCAGAAGCATCAATAAATAAGCATTAATCAGCAAAAAGATCTATAGCAGTGGCATTTCACTGTCTGCACACATGGTAGACTTGTACAAGGTAGACAAGTACATAATTTACACTAAGAATTGGTTGTAAAATGGTGGCACAACCGCTATTAGAAGCCATTCCCATGCACTCGGGTCCACTATAACTTGTAGTGCTCCACACTGCGTATTTAAGATGGTATCTAGAGATTCTCACACTGCACAAATATTGCACAGCGGAACCGCGTCAGGAATACATCTGCCAGATATTTGTGATTTTACCCCAGCATTTCCTGGTTCAGTGGACCCATTTCCTAGGCAGCTTCGCAGAAGGCATTGAAGCGTTGCCTGATATCAGTCCATTGGTGAGGCATTCTCCTGTTCTGGGAGAAATGTCAACCTGTTGGATGGGAGTTAGGCCATGCACATTCTTCCGAGAAAGGGAGGGGTTATTGGTAATTATGGACATCAATTCCTGGTCCATGTATGATATCCAGGCCATGCTTTAACCCAGTGGCACTGATTGTCTATTAGTGCTGGTAGTGTTGGTAACAATAGTTCCGATAGGGTGAATCATCCTGGATCTAGCTGCTGGTAGTAGTAACTTCTGGTAAAGTATCTGTAATCTGTGCAAAATATTTCCTCCATGGAGCTTCACGTTTCAGAAAATATGCATTGGACATTGGATGTTTTAACTAATCGATAGTAGCTATAATGTTGAAAAAAATATTTCATTGATTCCAAATTCTTCAGATGAAACTTACATTAATATAACTGTCAGACTGAAAACATGATGATGATGAATTGCATAAAAGACCAATTTAAAATAACAATTGAAATTATTAGGATTTTGATTCCAAATTCTTCAAATGAAACTTGCAATAAAATCAGGCTTTGAATATAATAATGATGACTTATTTTTTTAAATAAATATAATTTTGATTCCAAATTCTTCAGATGAAACTTACCTTCAAATTAGACTTAGAACATGATGATGAATTGCACAAATGACCAAATTAAATTGTTTAATTAAATTAGATTTCATGAGAATATTGAGTAAGGTAATACATCAGCAAGAACAAGGATGGTTAAAGACATCTGGCCCCGATTTCTCGAAACAAATTTGAGTTTCAGATTTTCCTCAGCAGAGATTTCTCCCATTGCTGTAAAGTGAGAACAAAATCAAACCCAGACTCAAGTTTGTTTTGAGAAATCGGGGCCTGTTGTCAATACAGTGCTTGTCCAGTGCTAGTCCCTGACAGTTAATGAAATGGCCCCTTGGTCAGTGTATAGAGCTGACCCATGTCCAGATATGGAAGTGCTGACAATTCATTAAAGTTGCTGTTCATACGACTGACTGCTCATTCCCAGTCTTGACACCTGTCTGTCTAGCTTCTAGTGTGCTAGGGAGGAACCAGTTTGTCTTCTTTATTGGATCTCGACGTATGCATTAGTCAGAGAACAGTATAAATACAATTCATTTTAACCCTATCTCTGCTGGGTTAACCTTCTCGCTGCTGAATAAAATCAAAGTGTTCTATTTCTACATGTGATCGGGCAAGTTAACTCGCCTTCAGCAGGGCGAGGGTTAATTACAAACCACTGTTCTATAGAGCTTCAGTTCCTTCCAGCAGGGAGAGGGTTAAAGATGGATTTTTTTTGTTACCCCTAGAAAGACAAAACTGAAGTATTCATGGCATTGATGCATCAACACGTTCCATCTTTTAGAGGACCCATTTCCTTAGAGCTTTAATTGTTTATTCCAGGGAAGTTTGAACTATAAGTTAATAATATTCTAAATAAAATAAAGGTCACGTCATCATGTTCCTTCACAAGACATTGAATATGGATGTATGTTCCATGATATCATATCAACAAAATGATCATTAAGACACTCAATATTCGTCACGTATGGGTGAAATATTCCCACTCTGATGTAAAACAATAATTCACCCTAGCTCTTTCAATATTAAAATGTTATTAATTTTTATCAAGCAATCTAACCGAAGGTGTGGCCATATTTCGCGAGCAAGATCGCTGGGTTTGAGACGAGGTGTTTCTCGAGCCCGGCGTCAATCTCGTTCACCCCCACTGTTGTTGCAGAATAACGGACAGAGGAATGGTGGTGGCTATGAGGAAAGCATGGTAGATCAATACAAGCAGGGGGAGATAGGCGAGGTGTTAGATTGTGTTCTTCATCGTCGATACCTCCGCCATCAGCTGTTAGGAGAGAGCTCTTCAAAATGTTTGGATTGATTTAAAATCCTTCCCCGTGCAAAGATACTGGACTGTTTCAAATTGGGGGGGAAACGGTGCCTTCGACTGGATACTGAAACTGCGCCGTTTTTCGAATGGATTCTGTCGTGTCATCAGTCTTCGGTGTACACTGATCCTTGGGATAAGTCCAAGAAGACTGGAATTGAATGTGTTGTATATATAGAAGACGGAACTTGAAAGATGACGTAAACGATTACGGAATAAGGCTTCTTGAAGGATTTACCAATTTGAGGATTTTCGGGGAGACCTTCTGTTTCGTCAATTTCTGATCGCTGGGCATCAATGGATTACTGCGATGGTGGCGCCAGGAAGGTCAGGGTCACCTTAACCTCGTTCTGATGTTGATGGAACCAACGTCCAGTATGTTTGACGTCCAGAACATCTACGGAACGCCGCAGATTCCTCGGAAGCGACCGTGTTTGCGGCCCCGCCGGATGACCCTGATCGACCTCAGGTACCCGTACTATCCCAGAATTCCTTCCACTTCCTGTGTTGCATGCCCCACTGCAGCCTGCTGTCAATGGATTTTGTTGTCTTTTTTTTTTCTCCATTCGTGTCTTTCTATGCCAGTTGGATGTCCAATGACTTGCGTTACAGCATGCTTTCTGCAGTTGTTGACAGTTCCGTTCGTACCCTGACGATGCTTCTTTTCATTGTTGTGCTGTGATTTTATTTGAGATTGGTGCTTCACATAAATGCAGTATTCATTGGCTGCCAAGACAGGATCATATTAAATATCTTTGACAATTGAAAGAAATAATCTTTTGAATTCATCATGCTCATTGAGGAACAATTGCAATAAATCATCTCATGAATTCATCATATTCATTGAGGGAAAATATATAATATTTTAAAAAAATCATTTTCATGGTAAACGTTTTCATGATCACTCTGTAATTTACAGTGTAAAGTTTGTAAATAAAGCAATGGATTAAAGTATTTATTTATTACATCGATGTTGTCCTCTTGCATTCCTCCGACTTGCTCTAGTAGTACTATACGCTGTTTATGTATTTGTTTGCTGTCTTTTCAACCATCATTTGCATTTTCAACTTTGAATGTTGCATAATTTGTATTCTATTTTCTTGTGTTTTTTTTTTTACATATATGCATGCTAATTATTTAGCATGACAGTATGCACTGCATTGTTCTTGTTACATTTTCTACTTCTGCATATATCATGTATTTAATGTTTCAATATTATTGTACATGAATTTCAATATTAATGTATAATCTGTTACGATTTTTTAATCTAAAAGGAGCATGCCCACATGATTATTGGATAGATAAATATTTTTATTGAATTTTTTCACCTATTATTATCATTATTATGGTAATCATGTTTATCTACTGAAGGAATTAGTACTCTGAAAAGTACTAAATCAATAGACTTGTGACAGAGACCCTTGTATACTCCCCAGGGAGTTGAGAAGGAACACTGAGTGTACAATGATCCAGTGACCGGGGATAATAATGTAGCGCTTAGAGCATGCCTTAGGGGGTGGATTGGCGCATTATAAGTGGCCTATTATTATTATTACACCTTGTTCTCACCCAACAAGGTGTAACAACTCTAGTATACAAAGTCTAGATTACTGGAGAACAATTGAAGAATTTCAGGGGCTCCTTTCATATAAATATAATACCAACATATATCATTGATTTACTTTACCCCTCCAAGACTATTGATAGTCTAACAGACCATATTTTCACATAAATAAATTCCTATTCAATATTAATGCCATCAACATTTTTAAGCAAGTCCAGAACAAGGATATTTCTTTTAGCTTTTCAGTGTCTCCAAGAACAATATTAATATAAATATAATACAACTACAAGTCAGTATGATGTACGTTTACCCTGTCAGAATTCTCAGACTCAGAGGTTGGTTTCTTACTGAAGTCCTTGTGTTGCTAGAGCATTCCTGGTAGACTCAATTTCTACCAGGACTGAAAGAGTTTTCTCCCTTGCACTGCTCTTCGCAGTCGAGTTCACGCAGTGCTTGACACATGAGTATGTTCTCGTATGATGTGTGTACAATATCTGGTTTCTTGTAGGAAATATCTTGATCATCAAGTTCACACATATGGTCGAATCATTGTGTTATGTTATCCAAGATGTAAGACGAAGTGTATCAATTTTTTGGGGGTATATTGCGAAATGTTGGGGAAAGTTTCACAAAACTGTTTTTAGCTCTGTAAACATCAGATAATTGTTTTGTTTTTATTTTTAATAAACATGGCTATAAAAACCATGGTTTACGATTGATGGTAGAACTATGAGGACGAACAGTTGGGCATTGATTTTGATTGTCTCCCTTGATACTCATGTCATTAACATTAAATGGATTATTATTTAAATGTTTTGATTTGATCTCTTTACTCATCATGGTCATTGCCTGTGGTTATACACAGAGTTACAACGATCTTAACAATAATCTTCACTGAATTTGGCCTGGCAAGCAATTAAAATATCTCAAATTTTATTACTGTCAACAACTTCAAATGAAGTGTAAAATTGTATGCATATTAATTTCACCTCGATCCATATTACATTTAGAGCCACTGCATCGTCCATAATTGTTTGATGTTGGCTCGTTAAAAACATCCGCACTCGAGAGCCTAATCAACATGCCACGGAATGCTAACGACTCCACGAGATTGAGGGGCAATTTTCTCGGTTTTGATGATTTAAACTCGCCAAGCATGCCAACAAAATGTGAGCAAGTGTGACCCTCGTGTCCGCTTGTAAAATTCATTGATTTTTCTGCAACAGTGAATCTCCTCCCGAATTCCGTGACATGCTTTGTGGTACCATGCTGCACGAAAATCTCAACATGTTCGTTATTCCGCGCGATGTCGCCCATAACCCTTGACAACTGATTAAGTTTTCGGCAGAGTTTGAGCCAGTGGCTCGCTGCTCTTAACCCGACAGGACGAATTACCAAACCCTGGTTACAAGGCTTTCTGAACTTGTCAGGTTCGCGACTGGAAAGACGTGCAATTTTTTTTCTTTTCGTGGGGACTGTGAGTCACGAGTATTATGATGAGTCAGATGATTGTGAGTAGAAGGCGCAGAACAGAACAGAACAGAACAGGAACGGTTCCGTTTGTACAGAAGCGTCCGTGTGTAATGTAGTATACTAACAAGGCTTGGCACACTTTCCCAGCTTTCTCTGAAGTCTGGAAACCCGGTCAATTGAGCCGCCACTAGAGACCATAAAAATCTGGTAAATTTCATCTCATATTTATATAAACGCAGATGTTTTTTCTCGGTTTTTCATTTCGTAAATCAGAAGGGTATGTTTTCCATTGCAAGACAGATGTTGTGGAAAGGTCTTCGTAGTTGCGTAATGTTATTTAGAAAAGAAAAAGTAAGTTATTTGAAGGTTTTCTAGATTGTATGTTGATTCCATTATCTGATTAGCCGAAATGGGTGATGGTAACATATTTACAACCCGGGTCCGGTTGTTCAGAATGTGATTAAGCTAATCACCCGGTTAAGTCGGTGTTAGCGAGCGGTTAAAATTTAACCGCTGGATAGTGCGTTGTTCACAATCCGGTTAGCGCTAATCGCGGTTAAGTTTGTGTTAACTTTGTGTTAAATCTAATCCACCTAGCAGAGGTCGATTAAGCTGTGGATATGTAGATAGATTTATTAGTGTATGTGCCCAGACCCTGATTTTATTATATTACATGTGTCTATTTACATGTGTCTACAACATTGTTGTACCGTATATAGTTTCATATATATTTCACATTCATATATTATATGGATAATTTATGTTTGGGCCTACCTTTAGCACCACATTCCAAAACAAACCACCCATGAACAGTGTTTGCAAATTTCAACATTGTTTCCAGACAAACGTCTCATTTAGAGGCACTAATACAATGTTGCAACAATGTTGCAACAATGTTTCCATGACCTTGACCTCCATGTCTGAGGGGAGCACTGCATAGTTGTTATATTT
>JAUTBZ010128062.1:0-14662 GCA_032361785.1 Lepetodrilus galriftensis | reverse complement strand
ATTGTAAGATCTGTGTTCATTTATACTGGGAATTGGGTGACATGTACCTGTTAAAAACTGAAAAATAAATTAATTATGTTAAAAAGAATACTTCCTATACATCTTTTACAACTAATTAAAATAAATTATATTAAAAAACCCACACTCACTGCATATACTAATGTGTCTAGTTTAAATATCTTAAGTTACACAGTATTAGAAGTATAACTAATAGAGCTTAATGGTAATGGTGTCTCTCTGGCGCTTATCATACACATCTGAGTTTCCAATGGTCATATGATATTACCAGAAGTGATCTGACTTTCATATCTTCAATTTGACCTCCCTGGATTTCCGTCTGGCTCAGAAGTCACGACTATCGCTTGTAACAGACACTTCTACCCCTATAATTTAGCTAATCTCTTCATCACAATGGCGAAGCACATGTATCCCCTTGAAACTCTCTGCAGCTGGATTTGACACGAATCGTGACCTTCCGCGACCCCTTGCTAACCCAATATTGGTCTGGCACGACACGAAGCCTACGTAACGAATCCAGCAAGAGTTTACACTCACAAAATCAAGCTAAATGGATTTAATGACGAGATCATTAACCATGAATTGAACGAGACCTCAAGGAACACTTAAAGATACCCCCCTCGTAGGTTTTCCGCAGAGAGGCCGTTTTTAACTCGTCCCAGAATCGTACTAAAATTGGCCCTCGCAGTCAGAGGTAGGTGGCCATGTTAATTGTTGCAGGAATCGGATGGGGTATTTATGATAAGTGCTATTGTTTTCCAGAATAGCAGGTTCAAGCGCATAAATAGCATGTGCTGTCTATTGGAGGCGTTTGAGTGATGGTTTTGTCAGCGAATCTTCACTTTGGTCAAGTTTTGTCTGTGACACGTCAATGCAGTGCTCTATTTTAAGCAACAATAACCATCTTGATTTAATTAAGAGTTCCCTGATTATGCAACATTAATTCCATACGGGTTATAATATGTACTTTACTAATACATCATTATATAATTATGAAACGATTATTTCAAAATTGCTATAATTTCTAGATCGTTCATTACTGTATCTGCATAATTCGTCCAAATAAATCGGTGTAGTATTGTGTTCAAATAGCATTATATGTTAAATAAAGATACTATTTTCCATATGACTTCCACTACTAAGACCACTGAATAATGCCGTTGATGTATACGTAATTGCTGTATTAACACGTAATGCAATGGGTGATTATAAGTCAACAGGAAAACATTATGACAATTCCGTGACCTATTATAATCGAATATACAATACGAAGAGCTATGTCCATAAATGATTCGTAATAACCCATTCACAGGACCATTACAAACATTAAACGCCTATAAATCTGTTTTTAATCGGGTAGGAAATTAACATAATAAAACATTAAAAGGCAAGTTTTGTACTTTTACAGTCGGGATATTTTCAATTGTACTGCTCTTCTGTACAGTAACAGAAAATTGTTCGCATTTTTTTCCCTGCAATTATTTTCACATGTGGAGTAAGAATGACGCCTTATGATCATTACCATTCTGTACCGTTAACATAGCAACAAAAGGGGTATCACTCTGCGAGCACTTAGATCTCGAGTTTCTGTCTTCTGATTTCGGTTTATCTCTTCAATACAAGCAACGGCTTAACGCCTCTGCCAAGGGCCCGCTTGTTTGATCTGTCCTCGCACAAAGCAAAAATCATTAATGTCCGTTCTTCGGTGTAAAGTTTCATTGTTGGCAAAGATTTAACAAACATCTGCGCGTGCACTAGCATTGCAAGTCGCATGTGCGTTTATTAATATATCTCAGCGGCGGATGAATCAGAAGTCACGTGATCAAACACTACAGCGCCGCAGCAAATAAATACAGGATGTTATTTAACTAATATAGCGAAATATGACTTTGTATGTGGATTTAATTAGTTAATATTTGCATTAATATGGAGACATTGCATCCAAGATGTCTATTACAATAAATGATTAAATACCAATAAAGAATATCTCTCAGTGTACATTTTTCAGTAACAAACTCTAGATAATGACAGTGGAATATAATTATTTTTACATGAGTAAATAAAGCATGATCGTGCTGTCACATTTATTAAAATTTGATCTGCATACATGTAACTGAATATGAAACATACCATATTACCATTAGCTTTTCATATTCTTTCTACCCGAACATAATTGCGTTTGAAGTATTCACCAAATGGAATATAATGACTGATAACATGTATTCTCACTCTGAGAGCATTTCCTAACGAACTTATTAAACTTTAGATTGCTTGGATGTTTGTACTCAGAGGTACGAATGCAATTTATCGGTAGGAAGTCTGACGAACAGTCGGGGGATGTAATATTCTGTGGAAATCAATTATCTCCGAAATCAGATGGGCACTCTTCCTTTCACATATTAAAATATAATCTCATCAGGAAATATTTGTCCAGGGTCGTACATTCACCACGCAGTCATGCGTCCGTGGTGCGGGACATTACACCGTGGAGTAAAGTTGAAAACTATGTAGCTTGACTGGAGCAAAAGCCATCGGCCAACTGACATCACATACAGATGGCCAATGATGTGAGTCGACATCGTATCCAGATGGCCAATGGTGTGTGACGACTCATGCCCTGTCAATTAATGCCACGTTTAATTGCATCATGTGTCAATATGATGTCATCCTGTAACATTTGCTTTTCTGTGCATGATCGCCAAACACGATGCATGATAACTGGTGATTATCAGTTGTCAAGCGGGACCCGTGTATTCATAATGTTTCCCTTGATTCGTTGTCGCGTGCGATCAGATATGACGAACTCACGATTTTTAGATTGCGATCTGGTTGATCCAGGCATAATTAAACCTCATTTAGAAGACTAACATTTGTAGTGTAGAATCAGATACAATTAATAACAAACATAACGCAATATGTTTTCGTAATTATTTTTAGTAATGGACATTAATATTGAGAAATATGCATTGTGATAGATGCATTGTGATATTATATACCGTTGAATACATCTAGTAAATCCACGAAAGATAGCATAACATAAGATAAAGCTTTATTTCCTTTTAACATAAATTGGTTTACATCAGAAGAACATACATTGAATATGAAAATAATGACAAACATGCTATTCGTTTAAGACATGCCAACAGCTCAAGAGAAGTAACTTCAATATATCGCTAGGATAAAAGATGATTTGTTATTGACCATAAATGTGAGACTAGCCACGTGCTCGATGTTAATTTACCGTCGCTATTGAAATATAGCGTATAATTATCCACATGCCCACATAAATGTACAGTTAACCGCCGCTAACGGAGGTATTCAGCGAATGTTCTGCATGACGGCGCACGCGTGGCGTCTTCTACTTTGAACTTTCCCTTCCTAGCGCTTCCTTTAGTCTCGAGGGAGAATTAATATTTAGAATATTTACACGAAGTTACTCGGGATGCGAACTGTCTCGACATAAGGGACACGAAACATGCGCATGACTTGAAACAAAAGCGCGATGAAAATCTGGTGGTCGCACGCGACAGATGCACGCGCCACAAACTAACCTCGCCAGTTGTCCCCATATGCGGGACTTGAAGGAGAAATCGGGGACCTCTTTGTGTCCTGACTTCCACCAGAACGATAGGGTGACCTTTAACGACTCCACCCGGAGTACCTCCCCAAAAAGCTATCCCTAACACGAGCACGGTTGTTCAGATGATAGTTTACAAAGGAACATATTAGTCAGTCCGTCGTCAGTAAAGCTCGATCTCTGGATCTGCAAAGATGGCATTATTACCATTACAATGGGACTTTCTTGTCGTGTTTGGGGACAGTTGTTTGCTTAAGACGACTGACCTTGTCAACTAATCGTGTTCCTGGGCCAATCTGTCATCTTAAGTCATTTCAAATTTGAAATTTTCACAATTGTCGAACTTTATTAGAAAAGTCAAGGAGGTAGGAGAGCTCCTTGCTACATCCCTAGTCAAGACAGCACGTCTCAAAACCTGACCTTACAAACAAATGTGCCCCGGATCAGTCAAATATAGCACTGCAGTGGTGCCAAATTAAATCTTTATACCTTCCATGCAAACATACAAGACAATCTGTATAGAGACAGATAGGCAAAGGCCAAACTCGTTTAATCGCTGGTAGAATTGATGTGATCATTTTCATTCTAACCATACCTGCAGAAATTCTGCCACCATCTGTCTTCTCTTGGTAATGGTATTAACTTTTAAAAGTAATCGTATGCGTAGTTTTACCTATGACACCATATATCTGACGATCTGACAACAGAATCTGACAATCATTTCAATTTATGCATACAGAAAATATGAAGAGGGAGAATAGAGAAAAACATAAAGCAAAGACTTTTCTTAATTCTAGATTTTCTGTGTTTGTTAAGTATCAAATTCACAATTCTCTCATTCCAAAAGTTAATCGACATGCACAACCAAGCCATCTACCCCGGGGAATGGTAGGAACTCCGGGCTACGCTGTCTCCGTTTACTAGTCTAGGAGTTTGATCATGTGGACTAGGAAAGATGCTACCAATCAGGCTAGGAACCCTACATTACAAATAATACATACAGTATTAACGATGGGGGATTTGGTTCATCCAAGCATGTTAGAAAGACTGCCAAATCAAAATGATTCTCATTATATTAATTTTATCTCATGATTTCATATGGGACAAGATTCAACGGAGCATACATTAGCAATATAAAGGGTCTCCACACGAAACTCCTGGTTCTGGTACCCGTGAAAGATTCACAGAAATCGATACCCCGCACACATGGCCTAACTTCTTGATCATTGGTCGTTCCAACTGCTGAAGATTCCAAACACACAATCGGGGGTAATCACCCACGGCTAGAACAAAAGTCATCTCCCATTCGTCTGAGTCATCCTGGGCTTTGTGAAGGGGTATGGACCCTGGGTGAAGGAACCTATGCCAGGCTGGGGGAGGGGTATGTACCGGGTGATGAGTAATATGCGAGGCTAACCTATCTGGAGAATCATGGAACATTTTGCTTTGTTAGATTTGTCAATTGTCATTCGGCGTCTGTGCAGAGTAGTTATTGTAACGGTGCCGTTTATTAAAGTTGGTCTGCTTCTGTCTGCGCAGTTATTGCGACAGCGCTGAATGCCTAGGTTATCCGCTCTGCACTCTGACGCTATTGAACCCAACTTTGGAAAACTTTATTAACGGTGAGCAATACTACGTTGATGGATTACATCCCTTTAACACCAGCAGCGGAGTTCGTATACTGTATATTTTCTTTTCAACTTCGTTGTTATTGGCCGCTTGTAAAGTTAAATAACTTATTTAATAATTGCTGGAATATTTAATATCATCATTCGATTGCAGAGGTAAATGTAAGCGGGTTCCTAAAAGAAGTTCTTTAGTTGATTTAAAATTAGATAATTTATTTTATCTGCATTCGTCACTTTGCCAGTAACTCTACTGTTGAAGAGAATACAACTTCGGAGGTTCACGTATTTGTACGCATATACCTATGTTGAGTAGAACAGTTTGAAATAGAAGACATCATTAATCTACGACGCTGATCAACGCTGCTCTGATCGTAACGTTGGCGGATATCTTTGATATCTCAGAGCGCTGCAGTACACCTGCTATTAGAAGACGTGCACATCCTATAATACTGTGTGATTACCGGGTTCTTCCTTGTTTGCAGACCAGTGTCCACCCTTACTTCGTGCGGACGCCGACCCCGGCTACAGCCTCAGCTCCTACAACCGTACCGTCGACAGCGTCATCAGCGTTTTCTGTCAGAACTACACCATCAGCGTTCTGCGGTGTCTGCCGCAACAGTACTGGAACGCTTCGTATCCAAAGTGCACATCAAGTAAGTCTTCCATTCCTTAATTTATTTACATTTTATTATTTTAGAATTGTATTTTTAAATTTCCTTTTTTATTTGTACAACACTGACAGACAGAATTTCGAACCCTACTACAAAGGCAAGTCTGGTTGCGTGAACTACTTTTTTTTTCTCTCGTTAAAATAGATTTAGCTAATCATATTGTCTCAAGTATTATAGCGATAAAAGTGCTTCATGCTATGGACTTTTGCATTTGTAGCGGGTTCCTAAAATTCGACTTACAATCATTTGTAGCTATAACTGTTCTGTGCGACATACCCTGATGTCCAGACACCTTCCTATTGTGACTGTCTGTTACTTCTCCTTGCATTTCATTATACCCCCAGACTGAGCACTCTCATTACAACTGTAAAATAGCTATGAATAATCACGGGTTGTTTCCCATCGTTATTGAGACGCAGTGCCAGTGGCGTATAAACGGAGTCACTGGGCGCATGTCTTAGAGGATGTCTCCACAACAGTTACCTATATTGCGCTGTGTCTATGTCCTCAGGTCTGGAAGTAGAGGATGCGCGAGAATTCAAAGTGGAGACAATCATTATCATCGTTTGGGTGCTAGGTGGCGTGTTACTCATCGGCCTCCTAGTACTACTCGCCATTATTCTGACGTCACACAAAAAAGGCGGCAGACGACAACCCTCATCATCGCCAAGGTGAGTTCAAATCTCTTGTGTGTTTATTTTGTTGTTGTTATTGTTTATCTTTTCTTATTTTTCATATGTCCCGTTCGTTTTGTTGCTTTTATTACAGATTAAAACTAGTCTTGCTTGTCTCGTTTATGTAAGGTACGGCATGGCATATTACAAACTATTATTATTGCCATTAATTCTGTTGTTCATGCCATGATGGTATATCACAAAAATGCTGATGTCTTGCAAATGTTTAATGAATGATTAAATGTAATACATTTACTGGATAATTTTAATGTGTAGTATTTGTCTTATTGTACATGCATATCTAGTAGTATAATAGAAGACGTCGACATATTAAGCATGGCATAGTATTGGTATTCAGAACAGTACCTTCGGGCCGAAAACCTCGGCATATGAGGTACAAAACTAATATGAATTACAAAATTGAATATGATAATAGCGGACAGGGATTTGCTAGGAAGTTTTTCATTTACCAGTACTAGTATTAGATTTCATGAGAATAGTACAACATTATTTGCATGCATGGCATTTCATTGTATTGATGTTTATATGTTGCATCCCATTGCCTATTCTTTGCACCTTGCATTTCTTTACTTACGCTACTCTCTTATGTTAATTTATCTCTGTATTTTTGTTTGGTTTGCATGCGTTTAACAACTGAACTGTTTTATTTATAGGTTAATCAATTTCAGGACGTCCATTTTCTCTGTAACATCAAACCGGAACTCCAGAGGTGGAGACAACCCTGCCTTCACCACCGAGAACGAGGCCATGGGACAGGCGTCACTGCACAGAAACGGATCTAACCGCTCATCCCTCCGCCCGCCGTCTTACCACGAAGCTGTTTCCGGTCGGATCGTGTCTCTTCCGGGAATGGCGGCCAGGATGTCTCCGAACGTTGCACGACCTCCACCTAGCGGGTCAAGGCGAGAAGTCAACAGCCCAAGGACACGACCTCGCAGGGAAGGAACTGGCACCAGAGGGCGATATGTGTACGATTACCCTTCGTGCTATTGGGAAGAGGAACCACCTCCGCCTTACGACTTGGTTGTAGGAGACAGACCGGAACCATCGACGAGAGTTCCTGCAGCGATATCGCATCCTCCTGCTAGAAATGTACCGCCCGCTCCGCAATTATCCAGGATGCAACATTTAGAAAGACCACGTGCCCAAGCCTCCGCGCCAATAGCGAGGTCTGTAAGTTGCCCTTTATTAATTCCTTTCTGCATAGTTTCTCTATTATTCATGGCATTGGTAAATTAGTTAATGTCATCAACAAGGTGCATATTTTACTTCTAAATGATAGTCTGCTAAAGTCATATTTTAATTGACAATGCTAAGGAACAATATAATAATAAATACCATATTTATATATTTTTGTAGCCACGTTCATGCATTATCGACTATTAAAAAACAACGTCAATTTATTCATCAAGTTTTCTAAGAAATAGTTTATTCAATGCATTGTCTTTTTGTTATATTACTTTATTATTAATTTGAGTTGTATTAATGACAACAACAGTGCATAATATAAAATATAGCATTATTTATTTTAGTATATAAAATTCATAGTCTATTTTACATATATGCGTACAATAAATAAAAACATATACCGCATACCGAATGACTCGATCGAATCAATATATCACATGTACTCACGACTCGTTCATATTACTTTTCAGATTAGAGTATGATTACTTCTGACTATGAATGGGTCCCGTTTTGGAATGGTCGCAGCAGCTTCAAAACCCGTGTGAAATGGACGATTAACATTCCCCATTGACAGCAAGACGATCTTATAGAGCGCCAACTACACTGAGAAACATTCATGACTCGTGCTTCCTTCTCACTAGACCATTCCAGAGTGTTCATTGACAAGATTCCATGTCATCTGGGCTGGCATCAACGATCGTGTTACACGGGCTGCGATTTCTCGTGTGCAATATTGAAGGCACTGTAATGTCGAATCAAGCAGTGCCTTTAGTTTAAGACTGGATTTTTAATATATATTTTAACTTTTTATTTTGGTAATATATACTCAGCCAAATGATTACAATGCATTATTTTGCATTTGTGCCAAACTATGTTTATACAATATGCCATTAATCATGCGATTTCATATCATACCAAGACATATGTGCACGAGATTTGATGGTATTCTTACAAATTACACGTTTCATTCCATACAGAGAAAATTCGTACGAAAATCTTTAGTTTCTTTATTGAATTGTATTTTAAACATTGACGTCTATTGTACACGTACGTAACATTATGTCATATTATTTTCCAAATCCATATTAACATTCCGTTTTATTGAACAAATTATTAATCGTATGTGTAGTTATAGAATGTATGTCCTATTAATTTTATATCTAACGGATCAAAATCACAATTTTCCTTTGTCGCCAACATAGCGTACTAGTATTTGTTTTATACTTCTATACGAACATAGCATTATTTATAGTACATGTATATACGTCTATGTCTTGCATATATGCATACAACGGTGCTACCAAATCAGTATTATGATGACCAGTACCGTAATACTCAAAGTTGATGTCCATTTACTTGTGTCGGTCTAGCTTACTGTAATACCTATCTCTGCACATCCAAGTTAATGCTAAAAGGTCATAGCACCTTCTATATATTTAAACCACACTGAAACCGTTGCCTTCAACAACCATAGAACGTAATTTAGTTTTATACTTCCATTCTGGCATTCTTTATAGTATGTATTAATCAGTTCTGAGGTACTAGTATGTATCCTACCTATTCATCGAATAGAATCTATATTATATTTTAAAGAAAGTTTTAAGAATGTTTGGATCAGTTAAATTGAAATTTAAAATTAATGGATCTGTTAAATTGAAATTTAGAATTAAATTTATTAAATGAAAATAATATTGAATTAAGAAACATAGCTATTACAAACCATAGTAAGTATGTGTAAATATGTAAATAGTGTAAAATTATAAATGTACGCACATAGCTGTAGCTATAGGTGTTCGTATCAAGTGCTAGAGGCATCCAAAGACCATTGTAAATATCACGCATAAATGTGCTTCCCAGTCCGTCAGTATTGTCAAAACTCGTTCCTCTCCGTAATTCACGGAACTTACCGAGGATATCGGGGCATTGCCTACACGGTATTATCAACACATGTCTTCCACTGTAGAATAGATATATTAATATCATAGTTATATTAATATATGTGAATTTCATTGCCAAAATATAATCTGAGCGTCAGATCAAAACCATGTAAATATCATAACACTCAGTATTATTTAGCTGTAGACTTGTAGCATTATAATAGACCTATATAGACCATTCGGTATTATCTAACACTAGTATAGTATAGTATAGTATAGTATAGTATAGTATTCTAACACTATAGTCTAGTCTACTTTGCACATAATGTATGCTATGTATTATAAAACGTGTGATACTCGCTGTATATCGTTGTAAGTAAAGCACAGCACTAAATATTGATCATTGCATCTATACTACATGTATCTATGTCTGTACATTCTGTTATCTATCCCTTTATATACTGTGCCTTTTCATATGTGCCTCGGTGTATGAAAGAGTTTCAAGTGTTGTGTGTGCCTTTCACCTGAACTGTGATCCGTCTGTGTAGAAAATACGGAATTATAAACATTCATAATCATTAAATATCGATATAAGGATCCAAGCATTTCGTTTATTCATTTTAAATGCGTGAGTGAATTATTGCTCACTTATTGGAAATAAATAAACGAACACGTGGATCCTTGTAATTTCCAAACAGAAACGTCCACATGCCCTTATCGTATGTATACTACGATTTATTCGAATTCGTATTGTTCTTGCCGCGCAAATTGCAGTCGTTTTACACTGATTTACAACTGTTGTATGTACCAGTGACACAAACTAGTCACACGTCCAATAACCTATTGTTGCAGGATTTAAATTGAAATTAGTTAAATTTTTTAATTACAATTTATAGTGTTGTAGAAATCATATATTTCGCATAAAAGTCAAAAATTATTTGTTTTTATCATTAATGCTATTTTTAAAAGTTCCATATTGGCCATTATTCAACCAAAATGTTTCATACTACAAAAAAAGAAAAAGAAAAAAATATTACATGTTTCTTAATTGTGAAACAAAAATTTGAAATCCAGCGACAATTCGATGTATGTTTTTATGTACTGCACAAGCATTCCTCATTGTCCCAATGTTATCAGTGTGTACACGTTATTTGTTATGTCAACCAATAAACTTCCATATCACTTGCAGTCATGTATTGTTATGTATGCGACACGTGTATATTTGCTCAATTTATTGATGCATGTAAATAGTGTGCTTGCTGACTTCAGAAGTTTATACTCAAGAGACGACACGTTAATGGCTGTGACGATGTACTTTGAAACCGTTATCCATTATCAATACATAATAACAAATCTGTATTACATACCGAATTGGAAGGATGGTTATCAGCAGTAAACACTTAGTCATGTACATTTTATCAATTCTTATCTCGGGGCTATGCTTCCATGTAACAAGAGCGGATGTGTTCCCATGGAAGGCGCTCACTCAGACATTAAAACAAAGCAACAAGACAATACGACAGATGGTATGTTTAGGTGCCGGATACTTTATCCTAAAAGACATTTCCAAATTGAATTTTATCAAATTGAGATCAATATTTCAATGCTAACCGGTTGGAAATATTAAATGCATTTCTTGTGTTGCCGTTCCGGGGTATCGTATTTCGAATCGCTCATATCTACCACGAGACCATAAGCTGATAAGGACGCTCATAGCCATCTCTAATACATGGGGACGGGGCAATTACGAGAGCGCTATGGTCTCATAGTGGATACGAGAGCTTCGAGAACCGATACCCTGGACAGATACGATTAACATAAGTGCAATTAATAAAGACTATTTTCTAATTGACCTTAATTCGTTTGGATGCAGTATCATGTGTATTGAATGGCAGGTTTTAAAGTAGAATAGGTGACTCAAAATGGCAAATGTATAATACAAAATGTTCATATATTTGTTATGTAATGTACATACATGTATTTCGTTCATGGTGCAGACTTTGTGAGTAAATCTTGAAATGGGCGATACTTAATATGATTAGCAAGCATAAGACATTCATTCCAATATTATGTTTGTCACAAGTACAAACGTATTTTCATTTATCCATGCGTATACGTTCATTCATTCTCATGCACATGGCTGAAGAAAAAGAACAAGGGAAATGAAAGTGGAGTATAATTTAGGAAATTGTTTAACATCTAAATGAGACTATAAACATGCATTATGCTATCACTAGTAGCGATGGGATATATACTTTAAATTATGACTTGATTTGTTGGTACTCATAATAATGATGCGGATATATTGTAAACATTGAGTTGTTATACGCACTTTCAGTTTTGATACATACTTCTAGTTTTGATAAGCACTTTCAGTTTATACAATTCACAATCATGCTTGATGAACGGTGCAATATAGTATACCTGTGTGAGTCTACGCAACCTCTATAACATATTATGAAAGAATCCGAATCCAGAATGATTGTATATGGTTATCGACTATTTTTATGTGTGTGTTTATCCTGTGTATATCTGTAAATATAGTGTATATTTTTACTGTTCACGTTATTTGCATTAAAAGGTGACCTTCAGCGTTCTAAGATATGTACACGTACAGGTATGAACGTTAATAAAGATTGCACCTCATCACCAATTTGTGTTGTAAATAGTATGCCACTATTCATTCGACCTCTCTTCGTATGAAAAATAATACCTTTCCATCAGTGGAATCTGGAAAACGATACGTATACCGAGTATAATATAATCTGGCCTCGATTTCTCGAAACAAACTTGAGATATTTCTCAGCTGAGATTTCTATCATTCATTCAGTAATGTAACTTGAATAAGAACTCCAACCCAGCTGAGATTTTACTCAAGTTACAGCACTGAGTCAATGGGAGAAATCTCAGCTGAGCAAAATCTCAAACTCAAATTTGTTTCTAGGAATCGAGGCCTTTGAAGAGAAATGGACTTTACGAATGCGTCCAAAGATGCGCATTGGTATTATGCCGCAAATACAGAATGCATACACCTTTTAGTGGGCCTACTTCTCACTAGTTAACTAGCCAACTGCAAACATTGCTGTTGAAAATGTACACAAATGAAAGTTTCATCCGTCCATTGGTAATGAAAGTTTCATCCGTCCATACCAAACTGAAATGCTGTCGAATGATAATGTATAAAACCCTATAACCTGCATACACAGACACACCGCTCGCAGACATGAATAATAACGTATCGTAATTATATGTTATGATGGGTGTTGAAAATTTGATAACATTGACACAAAGTAATAGAACCTATCCTGTATTGGCATAGGCCTACCTATCGCGTAGACGTATACAATTATGCAAGGAAATCTCCGTTATTTCATGCCTAGTAGGATCACAGCGTGAACAAGCCTGGTTACAATGTAACAATGGTCTGCTTCTGCGTTGAAGCACTGTGCGCGAAAATCTGGAACGCTTGAAGCAAATATGCGAAAAATAATTGTTCTTACTCGGCCAGATGGCCTGTGCAGTCCGTAATCAAGTTAAAATGGCTGTCAGGCCTATGGAATACAACCATTGTGTCTAATTAAGACTTAGGAACAAATTCTCAAGGGATTGGGGCCACGCGATGAAGGGCTCCGGTACTTGAAGAAAAACCGAGACTGCCAATAGGTGGAAAAACGTTTCCTTTGTGAAATCGTTGAGCCACGCAAGAGAGGACAAACAGCAAACAAATGGCACGACAGCGCGGACTATGCAATCGTATAGGGAGGTCTTCATGGGTGAATTAATGTTGTTTGTAAATCTTATTTTAAAAGAGATTAATAAATAAACGTGACTCACAAATCCCATTTTGATTATACAACTAGGAATGCGATTATTTTCTCGGTGTGCGATTGCAATTACTCATCCCATTAAGTTTCTGCAGTTTAAGAGTTTTCTAATTTTGGCACTGTTTTCGCAACAGATTAATACTGCGATAAATGCATTTACAGATTTGATTTAATTTAGATTTTGAAAGTCTGTGTACTTTTGATTTATTATTAAATTGATTGACTGTGAAGACTCTAGGATAGAATTATTTACATGAATGTTTTACAGAATACTTCTAGCTGACAGTTTAAAGAAGCTTCATCCTCGCACAACGGGGATACTTAATTCCATTCCGTTCTGAACGGAATTAAGGACCGCTGGCGTGCAAGGATGAAGAAGTTTCAGAGTTTTTATTTCTCTTGACCACCTACAGTGGTACAAGTGTATATTAATCATACAATCATATTTAAAAACTAATTGAATAATTCAAGAAGGTTAGACAATTTACAGAAAATATTAATTTACCTGACAAACGCTGACACTCTTTATAAAGTGGGACATGTTCTTTATATATTTAAAAGGTATAGGCATACACGAGCAATGCATGTTTCAAGATAAGACTACCAAACACAAAAACAGTTATCAAGATACGGTAACCTATGTACTGCGTCCTTCAAGATGGATGCAATGTTTGGTGCTATTAATATACAATACGTCGTCACCATGATATTAATATAGTCTCGTGTATCATACTATCATGTGTATATCCAGTAAATGGTAACGGCCACTGCTAATCCTGACCGTGGTTTGAAATGGCACCCTCCTTCGAATTCATGGCTAGAAATGATATCACGAAGTCTTGTGGAATTTAGTGACATTGTGCCTCGTCCGTACGGTCTTTAATGAACTAGTGAACGTGGAGGCATACTCTTGTGTAATTAATCTACCGTTGGGCAAATTTGCGCTAAAGTTTTGTAGCCAATAAATATATATGTATTCCAAGTTAGAGGAGAGTGTTTTAGAGGCGATGTATTTAGTGGTATGCGTCCATAGAAGTATCGTACTTGTTATCTCCCTTTGAACTGCGACAGGGTAAGCAAATTATTAGCGAGTTCAACATTTTTTCTAGAACAAAATATTTGCACAAATTTCCATTACTTATATGTAGTGTACTCTTCAGACAAGAAGAAAACCTCATTAAATG